>JAJOOO010080015.1:0-71962 GCA_029582685.1 Solanum piurae
AACTTTGTGGTCTTAAAGATGCGTCCTCACTCCAAAGAAAAAAGAACATTCTATATTAAACTGAATAAAAATAAAAGTACAACAAATAAATTGAAAAGGAAAGAGTACTTATTAAATGTAGTTTGGATTCTTCAAACAAGTTTTTGATCAAATACTTTTTCTCCATTAGTTTGAGACTTTTCAGATTTTGAACACGAAGTTGTAGTTTGTGCAACCGAAAATCATTAAACTTCTTGTCAAGTAAGAATTGCTGCAAAAATATAATTTATGGCTACGAAAATGAATGCATATTAATTATCATGATACTCTTCTAGTTTGAAGTTGAGTTATTTCATTCTCCTTGTTGCATCAATTTTTATTGATCTATCTAATTTACCAACAAAAAATATTGTAATTGCATAATCGAATAACTCTCACAATCTTCCTTGTTATAAGTAGAAGAATAGAAAACTTACAAAATTCGTAGTTTAAAAGTGTGAGAAACCCCCTCTATTTATAGACAACAAAGGATAGTATGAAAAGATGCTTATTGTATCTTTTTAGATAAGTCACAACCCTTCAGAAAAATCATAACTTTTCAGACATGTCATAACTCATCGAACATTTCATAACTCTATAAAAAAATTCAGAACCTTTCCAAAAAGTCACTACCCATCAATGTGAAAAGGTATCTGCTTTTAATATAATATAGTGTATATAAATATAATAATAAATATTGAATATATAATAAATTGGGTGTTTTAAGTTGGGGGTAATATAGTAATTTAACATTCATGTTAGGGAGTTCATTCTTTTAAGGTAGTATAGATATAGATATATATATATATATAAAACTTCAAATTTATATTGCAATGACTATGGAATATAAAAGCAATTCCACCACATTGAATGAACGTAATAAGTGAGAATGTATTTCTTTTCTTTTGTTTCATTTTAATGAAATATTATTATTAATGGATAGGTAAACTTACTTTTTGAATACCAAATATTAAAATATTAGTGCTTAATGGAATAAGAAAATGTGACTATTCAACTTTTAAAGGATAATTTGGTAATTCAAGGTTTAACATTTTTGTTCCCACTTATAATATAATATGATTATTATTTGACAGTTCCATTCTTGGAAAAATTTCCTTGTTTTCTATACATTGTCTACTCTTTCGGTTGTTCGGGTTAATCAAAGAACAAGTTGGATCGTTCCAGTCAGTTTTAAAGAAAACGAAAGATTTCAGGAGGTGAAATTTAAGAATCTTTTGAGCGTCTTTGACTAATTACCGTCTAATCCAAAACAAGATTTCTTTGACTGATATTTTGGAAGATGAAATTGAAGATTCTTTTGAGCGTATAATTGACGCAACATCATTAATGCACTTTACTAGGAGGTGTCTTAAAGTGCTCATTTTTGGTGAATATAGAACAAAAGTTGTTCAAGTGTTACTTAAGATACTAAATTCTGTACCTATTACACAAAGAAAAGGACCACTTTTTTATATACAGTTGAACCTTTAGAGTCATTTTGGTGAGCCTCTTTGCTTTCCATCCTTGCTTTCCAGAGGATCCCCTTTTACATTGTTTTATCGTTTTCAGATGTTAGGATGATCAGGGGTCTTGTCCCGCATCCCTCATAGTTTTAGAGGCTTCCTAGATAGATAGTTATAGTTCTTTAGTTTTTGCATTTAAGTTGTTTTGTTATAAGACTTGAGTTGCCTTATTGGCTAGGGAATGTTTCCTTTAAAACATTCTAAGTTATTTCATGAGCTTTTAATCGTTGAATAAAGTCTTATGTTGAGTAGTAAGCCATGCCAAGGGTTTTCTTGGGGACAACAATGGTTCTTGAGTGCTAGTTCCACCCAGAGTGTAGGCTCGGGGAATGACAAACTTGTTATCAGAGCACAGAGTTCAAGAGTCCTAGGGAGTCTATGAAGCCGTGTATGTAGAGTCCTAGTTATCAGTGTTAAGTGCACCACATCTATAAATAGTATCTACAACATTTAGGAACTATCTCACTTCTTTCATACTCATTTCGTGCGATAGGGTTTATCTCAATAAAAGTTTCCTTCTAACTCATGCTTGCGTGTATCTTTCAAATCATTCCTCCACGAAGAGTTGTCTGAGTTCGTCCTGCTAGAAGGAATGTTGAGGAACAAGGGGTACCTAATGCACTAGAAATGCAACCCCAAGGAGATGTCACTAATGTTGAGTTTTATGAGGCTATCCGGATGGTGAGCCAAGCTGTGACCAACCAGTTTGGGAAACAAAGATGGGTTTGACAAGATGTGGTTGATACCTCTAGAATCCATGAGTTCCTAAGGATGAATCCTCCAACCTTCACTGGTTCAAGTGTTACTGAGGATAGCAAAACTTTGTTGAAGAGCTTCAGAAAGTTTTCGAGAGTATGCATGTTACTGATGCTGAGAGAGTGGAACAAGTTGCATAACAACTGAAAGGTGTCACTAGAATCTGGTTTGATCAGTGAAAGAAGGGTAGAGCTGAGGGTGCACCAATTATGAGTTGGGCTATGTTTAAGGAGGCCTTCTTGGGGGGCTTCTTTCCTCGAGAACTGAGAGAAGCAAAGGTAAGCGAATTTTTCACTCTTAAGCAGGAATCTATGAGTGTGCATGAGTATAGCCATAAGTTCACCCAACTTCCCCGTTATGCTTCGGAGATGGTTTTTGACATGAGGAGCAGCATGAGTCTGTTTGTTGTTGGGTTGTCTCGTCTGTCAAGTAAAGAGGGCAAGGCAACCATGCTAATAAGGGACATGGACATAGAAAGGTTGATGATCCATGTGCAACAGGTTGAGGAGGATAAGCTGAGAGATAGAGAGGAGTTTCAGAAAAAGAAGGCTAAAAAATCTAGGAATGAGTCCGGGCAGCAGAAAAGTAATGTAAAGTGATCATGTTTCCAACAAAAGCAAAAAGGACCAGTTCCATCATCTTCTAGTGCACCTGCACCAAGGAACAAAGGTGAGTTCAATAACCAGAATTTAGAGAATTTCAGAGCTTGATCTGCACAGTCTCAAGGTAGTGTGGCACAAGGAGATAACTGGGCTCCTACATGCGCTAAGTGTTGTAGAAACCACTCAAGAACATGTCACGATGGCTCCACTGGTTGCTTCAAGTGTGGTCAAGAGGGTCACTTCATGAAAGAGTGCCCTAAGAACAGGCAGGACAGTGGAAATAGGGGCAATAGAGCCCAATATTCTTTAGTTTCTCACCCAAACAGACCTGCACTTAGAGGAGCCACTTCGGGGACTGGCGAAGGAGCAAACCGTCTATATGCTATCATTAGTCGCCAAGAGCAAGACAATTCGCCCGATATTGTCACTGGTATGATCAAAGTCATTACTTTTGATGTTTATGCTTTTCTAGATCCAGGAGCGAGTCTATATTTTGTGACTTCTTATATTGCCATGAATTTTGATATTCTTCCTGAGCAACTTTTTAGCCCTTCAGTGTTTCTACACATGTTGGTGACTCCATTGTAGCTGAGAGGGTTTATCATGATTTTACCATTTTCGTTAATCACAAGAATAACGTGGTTGACTTAGTTGAGTTAGATATGGTATATTTTGATGTCATTCAAGGTATGGACTGGCTTCATGAATATTATGACTTAGTCGGTTGTAGCACTCAAATTGTTAAGTTCCAGTTTCCTAATGAGCCAGTTATTGAGTGGAGGAGTAGTGCAGCAGTGCCTAAGGGTCATTTTATTTCATACCTTAAGGCTAGAAAGATAGTTTCCAAGGGTTGTGTCTATCACTTAGTCCGAGTTAATGACTCTAGTGTTTAGACACCTCTTATTCAGTCAGTTATAGTTATTAGTGAGTTTCCAAAGGTCTTTCTAGACGATCTTCTCAGAGTCCATTCTGAGAGAGAAATATATTTCGATATAGATATTCTTCCTGATACTCGTCCTATCTCTATTCTTCCATATAGAATGGCTCCAACAGAGTTGAAAGAATTAAAATAGCAGCTGAAAGATCTTCTTGAGATGGTTTTATTCAACCAAGTATCTCATCTTGGGGGGCTCCAGTCTTATTTGGGAGGAAGAAAGACGGTTTTCTGAGAATGTGCATAGAGTACCATCAGTTGATCAAGGTTACTATCAATAATAAGTATATTCTTCCTAGAGTTGATGATCTCTTCGATCAACTTCAGGGTGCCACTTGGTTTTGTAAGATAGACCTCATATCTGGCTATCATCAGTTGAGAGTAAAAGAAAGTGATATACCTAAAATAGCTTTCACGACCCGTTATGGTCATTATGAGTTCCTAGTTATGTCCTTTTGTTTAACCAATGCTCCTGCAACATTCATGGACCTTATGAACAGTGTATTCAAGACTTATGTAGATATGTTTGTTATCGTATTCAATGATGACAGTCTAATCTATTCGAGGAATGAGGAAGATCATGTTAGTCACCTCAGAGTAGTTCTCAAAACTCTCAAAGATAAGGAGTTATATGTTGAGTTTTCTAAGTGTGAATTTTGGCTTGAGTCTGTGGCATTCTTAGGCCATATTGTTTCCGGTGATGGAATTAGAATTTATACCCAAAAGATAGAGGAAGTGCAGAACTGGCCTAGACCCACGTCTCCAACTGACATTAGTAGTTTGTTGGGATTGGCTAGCTATTATAGAATGTTCGTCGGGGTTTTTTTTACCTATTTCATATCCTTTGACCAAGTTGACTAAAAAAATAGCTAAGTTTCAATGGTCTGAAGCTTGTGAGGGTACGCAAAGTTTTATAGTATATTGTGATCCTTCCAGAGTCAGTTTGGGTTGTGTTTTAATGCAGAATGGCAAGGTTATAGTTTATACCTCAAGACAGCTTAAGTTTCACGAGAAGAATTACCCAACACATGATCTTGAGTTGGCTGCCACGTTATTTTCTTTAAAATATGGCATCACTATCTTTATGGTGTTCATGTAGATGTGTTCACCGATCATAAAAGCCTTCAGTATGTGTTTAGTCAGAAAGAGATTAATCTCAGATAGAAGACGTCATTGGAATTACTCAGGGATAATGGTATGAGTATTCTCTATCACCCAGGTAAGGCTAATGTTACTGCTGATTCTTTGAGAAGATTGTATATGGGTAGTACCGCCCATGTTGAGAAATACAAGAAAGAGTTAGCAAAAGATATGCATACAGTTACACGATTAGGAGTTCGACTAAGGCATTCCGATGAAGGAGGAGTAGTGGTGATGAATGGGGCTGAATCATCAATAGTGTCTGAAGTGATAGAGAGACAAGACCAAGATCCTGTTTTTCTTGAATTGAAGGCAAATGTTCATAAGCAAAAAGTGATGGCTTTTGATCAATGGGAAGATGGTGTATTGAGGTATCAAGGTAGATTCTATGTGCCTAGTGTGGATGAACTTCAAGAGAGGATCATGGAGAAAGCTCATAGCTCCAGATATTCTATCCATCCGGGTTCCACAAATATTTATCATGACTTGAGAGAAGTCTATTGGTGGAGTAGTATGAAGAAGCGTATTACAGAGTTAGTTACTAAGTGCCCGAATTGACAACAAGTTAAAGTTGAGCACCAGAGGCTCAGTGGTATGGATCAGAATATAGAGATTCCAAAATGGAAGTGGGAGATGATCAATATGGATTTCATCACAGTTTTACCACGGTCTCACAGGCAACATGATTCCATTTGGGTGATTGTAGATCGAATGACTAAATCAGCCCACTTTTTGCTAGTAAATACTACCCATTCAACAGAGTATTATGCGAAGTTATATCTTCAAGAGGTAGTTAGTCTTCATGGAGTTCTAGTGTCGATTATTTCAGATAGAGGTGCACAATTTAGTGCTCAATTTTGGAAGTCATTCCAGAAACGTTTGGGTTGAAAGGTGAACTTGAGTACTGCTTTTCATCCGCAGGCTGATGGTCAAGCAGAGCGCACTATTCAGACTTTAGAAGATATGTTGAGGGGTTGTGTGATTGATTTCAAAAGTAATTGGGACGAACACCTACCTCTCGTACAGTTTCCTTATAACAATAGTTACCACTCTAGCATCCAAATGGCTCTGTATGAGGCTCTTTATGGGACAATATGCATATCTTCTATTGGATGGTTTGAGGTTGGTGAAGCTGGGTTGATAGGACCAGACTTAGTTCATCAAGCTATGCAGAAAGGGAAAGTTATTCAAGAGAAATTGAAAAACAGCGCAGGGTCGTTAGAACTCCTATACCAATATTAGGAGAAGATACTTAGAGTTTGAAGTAGATGATTGGGTTTACCTGAATATTTCACCCACGAAGGGTGTTATGAGATTTGATAAGAAGGGGAAACTTTTTCCCCGATATATTGGTCATTACAGGATAACCAAGAGGATTAGCAATATAGCTTATGAGTTAGAGCAACCCCAAGAGTTAGCAGCGATTCATCCGGTATTCCACATTTCCATGTTGAATAAGTGTATGGGCGATCCTTCACTTATCATACCTACTGAAGATATTGGTATTAAGGATAGCATATCTTATGAGGAGATTCTTGTTCAGAATCTAGATCTCCAAGTTCACAAGTTGAGGACCAAGGAAGTAGCATCAGTCAAGGTTCTGTGGCGACATCCGTTTCTTGAGGAAGCTACTTGGGAAGTTGAGGAGGATATGAAGAAGAGATACCCACATCTCTTTGATTCCGGAGATAATCCAAATTAAGGTTCTAATCCTTTACTTGGCACTTGTTTTAAGTTGGCATGTTGTATTTATATTTTGCTTGTTGGGTGTATGAGCTGAATGTTAGATGTTACATAGTTAGTCTACTTAGAGTAATCTCATTTGAGGATGAATATTACCAAGGGGGAGATATTGTAACACCTCACTATTTGAAAGAGCTAGAATTAGAAAGAACCATTTTTTGAAAGAATGAAATTCTGAAATTTGGCAAGTTATGTTAAGTATGAGTTTTGGGTCATCTTCAAACGACCATAAATCTTAGTACATGATTTTTTAGGTTCACTAAAAGATATAAAATTAAAGGTCTTGGAATTATATTTCCAACGCCACCGAGTTTGCTAAATTTTGAGCTCGTATGAGGGAGATATGCCCGTTTGAAGTCGGGCTATCTGGATAAGGAAAGTCACCTAGATTTAAGAGGGGTATTTTGGTCTTTTCATTACCCAATTAATTTATTTCATTTTTAGTAATTAATTAGGAGTCTAAACTGGATTTTTGCAGTTTACACAATCATAATTACGCTAGGGCTTTTAGAGAAGAGAAAAGTGGAGAAAAGAGGAGAAAAGTGGAGAAAAGAGGAGAAAAGTCAAGGCGTTATTGGAGATTTCTTGCGGAATCAAAGTCGTTTCGCCAAGGGTTGATCCCTAAAGAGGTATGTGAGACTTTCATAGCGTTGGGTTCGTTCACCAATGCACCAATCATGTTTATTTCAGCGAAATTTGTTCTAGAAAGTTGAAAGTTTGATGATCTTGAATTGTGTTCTTGAAATTGGCTTCCGTTCTTGAGTTAAGATGGGATTGTTGAGTTCTTGAGGAAATTGTGTTGTCGTTTATGAGTATATTCTTATTTACATATTTTGGGTATCTGAATCTAAGGATAAATTAAGAAAAAGAATCGAATCTTAGTGTATCGAGGTTAGAAAACGAAGAAGAAAAAAGTGAGACAGAAAAGACGTACCAGGTCCGTGTCGCGGACCTGTTCCTTCAGAGTGAACTTTTCCTCTATGCGTCATAGAGAGATTACGGACCCAACTGCCTCAAAAATTATTTTGCGACCAAATATTAAAATGCATCTCTGCGTCACAAACTTTCTCTCAGACATTGTTTTTTTTACCGTTTCTCATGATTAACTATCTAAAAACACTCTAAATCATCACGATATCCTTCCTATCACAAATCATAACCTTGAATTCATAATTTAAATTCAAGGTAGAGTTAAGAGTCTAGTCTTAAGAGTCCTTGAGTCATTTTAAGAAGTCTTTTACAATGTTTTAAACTTGTTTTTAAGACTTAAGCATTGAGATTGAGAAAGATTAGAGTCGAGTTCGTTTTCTTTAAAATGTTATATGGGGACTAAGTATTCCCAAAGAGTAAATGTTTTCACATTTAAGATGAGAGGAAACACTGATTTCCAAAAGAGTTTTCATGAGTAGTTTTGAGTTCCATCTTTTTTAAGAGATAAGCTTTTGAGTAATAACCTAAACCACAAAGAAAGACTTATGTTTTAAAACATATGAGCTAAGTATATTTTTGGAGTAGTATTGAGCACCGATATGGGGACGAGTTCATAATAACTCAAGTCTCCGTACACCATGTAGCCAACGTGGGTAGAAAGGGTCATACTTTTTAGATGATTCCTTAATGCTTTTTAGCATAGACTAGTGGATCCACTTAGTTCAGGCATTGTATATCCCAGTAAGTTATAGGACAGTTCTGGCAGCATGGGTGAGACAATGTCTCATCACATAGCTCATAGTGATGGTTGTCATTTAGAGAATCTCCCAAACAAAGTTTATTTTTGTATTCCTATATACAACTGAGATATTATTGTATTTTCCAATACTTTGAGATGTTATCTACTATTTAAATGCTTTATATAAACTGCATCTTTATTGTTGTTTATTCTGCATTTAGTAGAGTATCCATGAGTTGAGTAAAGTTGAGGTAAGTGTTCCTTCCAGATTTTCATTTCAAGCTTATGTCATGTTTAGTTTTCCCCTCGCATGCCCGTACATTCAATGTACTGCTGCCATTTGGCCTGCATCGTTTTATAATGAAGATACAGGTAACCAGGATCAGCATCTAGCACTTCGTTGATCCAATAGAGCATTCAAAGTCATTTTGGTGAGCCTCATTCCTTTCCAGAGGATCCCTTTATGTAACATCTCGGTATTTGAAAGAACTAGAAAGAGTTAGAATTGGAAAGAGTCATTTTAGGAAAGAATGGAAAATCTAGAAAATTGGTTAAATTAAGTTAGAATTTTTTGTCAATTTCAAACGACCATAACTCCTAGCTCAAAATGAGTTATGTGTACTTCCAAATTCCATAGGAAATATCTTGGAATTATCTTTCCAATTCCGCCGAGTTTGCACAATTCTGAGTTCGTATGAGTGAGATATCCCCATTTGAAGTTGGGTTGTTCAAACAAGAAAAGTCTAATCCAGATTTTGGAAGGGTAGTTTGGACTTTTCCCTACCCCATTAAATTATTTCGTTTTTAGTAAGTTATGTGGGGTCTAAACTGAGTTAGTTCAGTTTACGCAATTAATAAATATGTTAGGGCTTTGAGAGAAGAGAAGAGAGGATAAATGAGAAGAGAAGTTCAAGATTCGTCAAGTTCTTGCGAGTTTGGTTGTGGATTTCGCCAAGGATTCAATCCTACGAGATATGTAAGAATTTCATAGCGTTGGGTTAATTCACCCATGCGCCAATCATGTTTGGTTTAGCGAAATTCCTTTCTAGAGATTTGAAAGTATGATGTTCTTGAATTATGTTCTTGAAGTTTGCTTTAGTTACTGAGATTTGATACGATAGTGGAGTTCTTGATGAAATTGTGTCGATTTAAGAGTTGTTTTGAGTTAGATTCTTCTGTATATATACTAGGTATTTGAATCTAAAGAGGCATTGAGAAAAATAATCAGATTTAGGTGAATTGGGGTGAGAAAACGAAGAAGGAAAAAGTTGAGCAGGTTTTGGAACGCAAGTCCACGTCGTGGACTTGCTCCCCCACTGCACAAAATTTACCTCCACATCACGGAGAAGAAGAAGACTCCATTATTTCAAAAATAAATTTTGCGATCAAATATTTAAATGCATCTCCGCGTCGCGGACTTGTTTCCAGATAGTGATTTCTTGATCTTTTCTCATGTTTAACTTTCTAAAAACACTCCTAAACATCATGAGATCTTTCCTATCACAAATCACAATCCTTGAATTCATAAATTGAATTCAAGGAAAAGTTAAGAGTCAAGTCAAGAGAAGTTCGTAGATTTTTTCAAAAGTCCTTTACAAAAGTTTTAACTTTGTTTTAAGACTTAAGCTTTGAGTTGAGTAAAGAGTAAGAGTAAAGTTCATTTCTTCAAAGATTATACGGGAACTAAGTATTCCCAAAAGTTAAAATATTTTCACATTTTAGCAAGAAAGGAAATACCGATTTCCAAAAGATCTTTTAAGCTAAGTTTTGAGTAATTATCTCAAACCAAAGAAAGAGTTTTTTTTAAAAAACATATGAGCTGAGTATATTTTGGGAGCAGTATTTATCACCGATATGGGGATGCAATATCATAATCACTCAAGTCTCCATAAACCATGTAGCCATCTTGGGTAAAAAATGATCATACTTTTTAGATGATTCCTTAGTGCTTTTTAGCATAGACTAGTGGATCAACTTAGTTAAGGCGTTCTATATGACGACAAAGTATATGACAATTCTGGCAGCATGGGCAAGACGATGTATCATCAGTTAGGCTCATAGTGGTTGTTGTCAGTTAGAGAAACTCCCACAATATTATATTACTTAATATGTAAACTGAGTTATTATTGCATTTCTTTAACAAATTGAGTTGCTAACTCCTGTTTTAAATTCATTGTATAATTGCACTATTATTGTTGTTTTACTTTGCATTTGGGTTGAGTTATTCTTGAGTTGAGTAAAGCCAAGGTAAGTGTTCCTTTCAGATTCCTTTCAAGCTTATGTATGTTTAGTTTTCCCCTCGCATACTCATACATTCAATGTACTGATTCCATTTGGCCTGTATCATTTTATGATGCAAACACAGGTAACCAGGATCAACATCCAGTGCCTCGTTGATCCAGTTGAGAACTCAGGGTCAGTTGGTGAGCCTCATTGCTTTTTGGAGGGCTATTTTTTACATTGCTTTTTATTATTTCATATGTTAGGATGATCGGGGGTCTTGTCTCGACATCCCTATTTGTTTTAGAGACTTTATAGACAAGTAGTTATAGTTCTTTAGTCTTTCCAGTTTCAGTTGTATACCTTAAGACTTGAGTTGCCATTTTGGCTAAGTTATTATCTCTTAAGTTATTGCATGAGTTATGTTTTGAGACTATTTCTTATGTTTAAGTCTTCTGCTGAGTAAGTAAGTCAGGCCAAGTGTTCGCTTGGGGCCATCAATGGTTCTCGCGTGCCAGTCCCGCCCAGGGTGTAGGCTCGGGGCGTGACAAACTTAGTATTAGATCCCAAAGTTCAAGAGTTATAGAGAGTCTATAAAGCCGTAAATGTAGAGTCCTAGTTATTAGTGTGAAGAGCGCCACATCTATAATTAGGAGGCTGCAACACTTAGGAAATTATCTCACTTCTTTCACACTCATTTCATGTGTTAGAGTTTGATCTCTAAAAAGTTTCTTATAATTAGCGCTTGTGCGTGTCTTTCTGTTAATCATGCATCCATGAAGAGATTTTCGAGGTCTTCCTTCTAGGAGGAATGTTTAGGAGCAAGGGGTACCTAATGCACCTGAAGTGCAACCCCAAGGAGAAGTCACAAATGATGAGTTCGGGGAAGAGAATTGACTGTTAAGCCAAGCTGTGACTAACCATGTTGGGCAACAAAGACGAGATAGACAGAAAGTGTCTGATACTTCGAGGATCCGACAGTTCTTGAGGATGAATACTCCAAGTTTCACTGTTTAAGCACTACTTAGTATCCAGAGAATTTTATGGAGGAATTGCAAAAGGTATTTGAGGTTATGAACGTCGCCGATGCTGAACGAGTAGAACTAGTTGCATATCAACTGAAAAATGTTTATAGGACTTGGTTTGACCAGTGGAAGAAGGGTAGAGTTGAGGGAGCATCACTTGAATTGGGCTTGTTTTAAGGAGGCCTTCTTGGGGTGCTTCTTTCCTCGAGAACTGAAAGAGGCCAAGGTACGAGAGTTTCTCACCCTTAAGCAAGATTCACTAAGTGTTCATGAGTACAACTTGAATTTCACCCAACTTTCCTAATATGCTCCGGAGATGGTTGCGGATATGAGAAGCAGGATAAGTCTTTTCGTTGCTGGGTTGTCCCGTTTGTCAAACAAAGAGGGCAACGCATCCATTCTAATTGGGGACATGGATATAGAAAAGTTGATGGTCTATAAGCAGCAGGTTGAAGAAGATAAGCTAAGTGATAGAGAGGAGTTTATAAATAAGAAAGCGAAGACAGGGAATGAGTCCGGGCAGCAGAGGAATAATGTGAACCGGTCTTCTTTCCAACAAAAGCAAAAAGGAACTGCTCCATCATCGCACCTGCACCTAGAAACAAAAGTGAGTACAATGGTCAGAATTCGCAGTAATTCAGGGCTAGACATGCACAGTCTCAGGGTAGTGTGGCACAATGAGATAATTGGGCTCCTGCATATGCTAAGTGTGGTAGGACCTACCCAGGTAAATGTCACGATGGCTCCATAAGTTGTTTCAAGTGTGGGCAACAGGGTTACTTCAGGAAAGAGCTCCTTATGAACCGGCAAGGTAATGGGAATTAGGTCAATAATACCCAATCTTCATCAGTTACTCCACCAGACAGGGCTGCACCTAAAGGAGTTACTTCCGGTACTGGCGGAGGATCAAACTGCCTTTATGCGATCAGAAGTCGTCAAGAGCAAGAGAATTCTCCAGATGTTGTAACTGGTATTATCAAAGTCTTTACTCTTGATGTTTATGATTTGCTAGACCCAGGAGCAAGTTTATCTTTTGTGACTACTTATGTTGTAACGAATTTTGATGTCCTCCCTGAGAAGCTCTGTGAACCATTTTGTGTTTCTACACATGTTGGGGAGTCTATTCTAGCTGAGCGAGTATATCATGATTGTGTCATTTCCATCAAACACAAGAGCACCATGGCTGATTTAGTTGAGTTAGACATGGTAGATTTCGATGTCATTCTTGGTATGGACTGGCTTCATGCCTGTTATGCCTCCATTGATTGTAGAATTGTAGTTGTTACGTTCCAAATTCCTAATGAGCCAGTAATAGAGTGGAGTAGTAGTTCAGTAGTGCCTAAGGGTCATTTCATTTCGTACCTTAAGGCGAGAAAGTTAGTTTCCAAGGGTTGTCTCTATCGCTTAGTCCGAGTGAATGACTCTAGTGTTGAGACACCTCCTATTGAGTCAGTTTCAGTTGTAAATGAGTTTCCAAAAGTCTTTCGAGATGATCTACCCGGAGTCCCTCCTGAGAGAGAGATAGACTTCAGTATAGCTATTCTTCTCGATACTCGTCCTATATGTATTCCTCCATATAGAATTGCTCCAGTAGAGTTGAAAGAGCTAAAAGAGAAGTTGAAAGATCTCCTTGATAAGGGTTTATTCGACCAAGTGTCTCATCTTGGGGCGCTCCAGTCTTGTTTGTAAGGAAGAAAGATGTTTCCCTTAGGATGTGTATAGATTACCGTCAGTTGAACAAGGTTACCATCAATAATAAGTACCCTCTTCCGAGAATTGAGGATCTCTTCAATCAACTTCAGGGTGCTACTTTTTTCTCTAAGATAGACCTCAGATCAGGCTACTATTAGTTGAGGGTAAGGGAATGTGATATTCCAAAAACAACATTCAGGACCCGTTATGGTCATTATGAGTTCCTAGTTAAGTCCTTTGGTTTGACCAATGCGCCTGCAACATTCATAGACCTTATGAATAGAGTATTCAACCCTTATTTAGATATGTTTGTTATCGTATTAATTGATGACATAATAATTTATTTGAGGAATGAGAAAGATCATGCTAGTTATCTCAAAATAGTTCTCCAAACTTTAAAGAGTAAAGAGTTATATTCCAAGTTCTTTAAGTGTGATTTTTGGGGTGATTCTGTGATATTCTTAGTCCATATTGTGTCTGGGGAGGGAATTAAAGTTGATACCCAAAAAATAGAGATAGTGTAGAATTGGCCCAGACCCACATCTCCAACTGATATTAGGAGTTTCTTGGGTTTGGCTGGCCATTATAGAAGTTTCCTAGAGGGGTTCTCATCTATTTCATCCCCTTTGACCAAGTTAACTCAGGAAACAGTGAAGTTTCAATGGTATGAAGCTTGTGAGAAAAGCTTTTAGGAATTGAAAAAGAGGCTGAATAATGCCCAGTATTGACCTTACCAGAAGGCACACAAGACTTTGTTGTTTATTGTGATGCGTTTAGATTTGGTTTGGGTTGTGTGTTAATGCAGAATGGCAAGGTAATAGCATATGCCTCCAGACAGTTGAAAGTTCATGAGAAGAACTACCCAACCCATGATCTAGAGTTGTCTTCCGTAGTATTTGCTTTGAAAATATGGTGCCATTATCTTTATGGTGTTCATGTCGATGTGTTCACCGATCACAATAGTCTTCAGTGTGTGTTTACTCAGAAAGAGCTTAATCTCAGACAAAGGAGGTGGTTAGAATTACTCAAGGATTATGATATGAGTATTATTTATCACCCAGGTAAGGCTAATATTGTTAATGATGCCTTGCGCAACTTGTCTATGGTAGTACCGCCTATGTTGAAGAAGAAAAGAGATAGTTAGCGAAATATGTGCATATACTTGCACAATTAGGAGTTTGACTAATGGATTCCATAGAAGGAGGAGTAGTGGTGATGAATGGGGCTGAATCAGCATTAGTGTCAGAAGTAAAAGAGAAGCAAGACCAAGATCCTATTTTGCTTGAATTGAAGGCAAATGTTCATAAGCAAAAAGTATTGGCTTTTAAACATGGGGGAGATGGTGTATTGAGGTATCAAGGTAGGTTGTGTGTACCAAGGGTAGATGAACTCCAAGAGAGGATCATGGAGAAAGCTTGTAGCTCCAGATATTCCATTCATCTGGGTTCCACAAAGATGTATCGTGACTTCAGAGAAGTTTATTGGTGGAGTAGTATGAAGAAGGGCATTGTAGAGTTTGTGGCTAAGTGTTCGAATTGCCAACAAGTTAAGGTAGAGCATCAAAGGCCCGGTGGTATGGCCCAGAAAATAGAACTTACGGAATGGAAGTGGGAGATGATCAATATGGACTTCCTCAAAGGTTTATCAAGGTCTCGCATGCTGCATGATTTTATTTGGGTGATAGTTGGTAGAATGACCAAATTAGGCCAATTTTTTCCGGTAAAGACTACCTATTCAGCAGAAGATTATGCTAAGTTTTATATTCAAGAGTTAGTTAGAGTTCATGGGGTGATAGTTTTGATTATTTCAGATAGAGGTGCGAAATTTACTGCAGAGTTTTGGAAGTCATTCAAAAAAGGCTTGGGTTCAAAGGTGAACTTAAGTACTGTCTTTCATCCTCAGACAGATGGGCAAGCAGAGCGCACTATTCATACTTTAGAAGATATGTTGAGGGCATGTGTTATTGATTTCAAGGGTAATTGGGATGATCACCTACCTGTCATTGAGTTCGCTTACAACAATAGTTACCACTCTAGCATCCAAATGGCTCCTTATGAAGATCTTTATGGGAGAACATGTAGATCTCCTATTGGACGGTTTGAAGTTGGTGAAGCTGGGTTGATAGGACCAAACTTGGTTCATCAAGCTATGGAGAAAGTGGAAGTGATTCAAGAAAGGTTGAAAACAGCCCAGAGTCGTCAGAAATCCTACACTGATGTTAGGAGAAGGGAGTTAGAGTTTGAAGTAGATGATTGGGTCTACTTGAAAGATTTACCCATGATGGGTGTTATGAGGTTTGGAAATAAGGGAAAACTTAGTCCCCGATATATTGGTCATTACAAAGTATCCAAGAGGATTGGCAATGTAGCTTATGAGTTAGAGCTACCCCAAGAGTTGGCGGCAGTTCATCCAGTATTTCACATCTCCATGTTGAAAAAATTCATGGACGATCCTTCACTTATAATATTAACTGAAGATATTGGTATCAAGGATATATTATCATATGAGGAGATTCGTGTTCAGATTCTAGATCGCCAAGTTCGCAAGATGAGAACAAGGGAAGTAGCATTAGTCAAAGTTCTTTGGAGGAACCAGTTTGTTGAGGAAGCTACTTGAAAAGCTGAGGAAGGTATGAAGAAGGGATATCCACATATCTTTGAGCCCGGAGAAATTTCATACCAAGGTAATAATTATCTTCTTAATACTCTTTAATTTATGTACATGATGTGTTAGATTTGATTGTTGGGTGTTTGAGCTGAATGTTAGATGTTACACCCTTAGCCTTGTAAGGGTAATCTCATTCGAGGACGAATGTTCCCAAGGGGGAGATATTGTAATATCTCGCTATTTGAAAGAACTAGAAAGAGTTAGAATTGGAAAGAGTCATTTTAGGAAAGAATGAAAAATCTGGATAATTTGTTAAGTTAAGTTAAGTTGGAGTTTTTGGTCAACTTCAAACAACAATAACTTCTACCTCAGGATGTGTTAGGTGTACTTCCAGATTCCTTAGGAAATATCTTGGAATTATCTTTACAACGGCACCGAGTTTGGGCAATTCCGAGTTCGTATGAGTGAGATATGCCCATTTGAAGTTGGGTTGTTCAAATAAGGAAAGTCTAATTCGGATTTTGGAAGGGTAGTTTGGTCTTTTCCCTAACCCATTAAATTATTTCGTTTTTAGTAAGTTATGTGGGGTCTAAACTGAGTTAGTTCAGTTTACGAAATTAAGAAATACGCTAAGGCTTTGAGAGAAGAGAAGAGAAGTTCAAGATTCGTCAAGTTATTGCGAGTTTGGTTGTGGATTTCGCCAAGGATTAAATCCTACGAGGTATGTGAGACTTTCATAGCGTAGGGTTCGTTCACCTACGCGTCAATCATGTTTGTTTCAGTGAAATTCGTTTCTAGAAAGTTGAAAGTATGATGTTCTTGAATTATGTTCTTGAAGTTTGCTTTAGTTATTGAGATTTGATAGGATTGTGGAGTTCATGATGAAATCGTGTCGATTTAAGAGTTTTTTTGAGTTAGATTCTTGTGTATATATACTGGGTATTTGAATCTAAAAAGGGATGGAGAAAAAGAATCGAATTTAGGTGAATTGGGGTGAGAAAATGAAAAAGGAAAAAGTCGAGAAGGTTTTGGCACGCAAGTCTGCGTTGCGGACTTGCTCTCACAGTGCACAAAAATTACCTCCGCATCGCGGAGAAGACGCGGACTCATCTGTTTCAAAAATAAATTTTGCGATCAAATATTTAAATGCATCTCCGACTCGCAGACTTGTTTTAAGACTTAAGGTTTTAGTTGAGTAAAGAGTAAGAGTAAAGTTAATTTCATCAAAGATTATATGAGAACTAAGCATTCCCAAAAGTTAAAATGTTTTCACATTTGAGCAAGAAAGGAAACACCGATTTCCAAGAGAACTTTTAGGCTAAGTTTTGAGTAATTATCTCAAACCAAAGAAAGAATTTTGTTTTAAAAACATGTGAGCTGAGTATATTTTGGGAGTAGTGTTGAGCACCGATATGGGGACGCGAGTTCATAATAACTCAAGTCTCCATAAATCATGTAGCCATCATGAGTAGAAAAGGATCATATTTTTTAGATGATTCTTTAGTTCTTTTTAGCATAGATTAGTGGATCTACTTAATTAAGACGTTCTATATGACGGCAAAGTATATGACAGTTTTGGCAGTGTGGGCAAGACGATGTATCATCACTTAGGCTAATAGTGATGGTTGTCGGTTAAAGAAACTTCCACATTATTATATTACTTTATATGTAAACTGAGTTGCTATTTCATTTCTTTAACAAATTGAGTTGCTACATCCTGTTTTAAATGCTTTGTATAACTGCACTATTATTGATGTTTTACTTTGCATTTGGGTTGAGTTGTTCTTAAATTGAGTAAAGCCAAGGTAAGTCTTCCTTTAACATTCCTTTAGATCTTATGTATGTTTAGTATTCCCCTCGCATACTCGTACATTCAATGTACTGATGCCATTTGGCCTGCATCATTTGATGATGCAGACACAAATAACCAGGATCAGTATCCAGTGCCTCATTCATCTAGTTGAGCACTCAGGGTTAGTTGGTGAGCCTCCTTGATTTCCGAAGGTTTCCTTTTTACATTGCTTGCTATTATTTAAGTTATTAGGATGATCAAGGGTCTTGTCCCGACATCCCTCATTGTTTTAGAGGCTTCATAGATTAGTAGTTATAGTTCTTTAGTTTTTCCATTTTCAGTTGTACACGTTAAGACTTGAGTCGCCATTTTGGCTAAGTTATTATCTCTTAAGTTATTGCATGAGTTATGTTTTGAGACTATTTCTTGTGTTTAAGTCTTCCGCTGAGTAAGTAAGCCAAGCCAAGGGTTTGCTTGGGGCCAGCAATGGTTCTCAAGTGCCAGTCCCGCCCAGGGTATAGGCTCGGGGAGTGACACTTTTTTCATTATTTTAGCATTTTAAGTTGTTAGTATGATCGAGGGTTTTGTTCTGACATTCCTCATAGTTATAGACGCTTCATAGACAAATAGCTATAGTTCTTTAGTCTTTGCATTTAAGTTATTTTGTTATGAGACTTGAGTTGCCTTATTGGCTATAGAATGTTTCCATTACAACATTCTAAGTTATTTCATGAGCTTTTAATCATTGAGTAAAGTCTTCCGTTGAGTAGTAAGCCAGGCCAAGGGTTCGCTTGGGGCCATCAATGGTTTTCGAGTGCCAGTCCCACCCAGGGTTTAGGCTCGAGGCGTGACAAATAAAAGCACAAGTTGGATTGTTCCAGTCAGTTTTAAAGAAAAGGAATGATTTCAGGAGGTGAAATTTAAGATTCATTTGAGCGTCTTTGACTAATTACCTTCCAATCCAACACTAGATTTCACTGGCTGATAGTTTGGATGATGAAATTTAAGACTCTTTTGATCATACAATTGACACAACATCTTTAATGTACTTTACTAGGATGTGTCTTAAAGTGCTCATTTTTAGTGAATATAGAACAAAAGTTGTTCAAGTGTTACTTAAGATACTAAATTTTGTACCTATTACACAAACAAAAGAACCACTTTTTTAGAAAAGAATTCTATAATTTATATCTAGATATCACCTTAGTAGACTATCGAAACACTAAGTCCTCTCAGATAGCTTAAATTTTCTGTAAAAGAAATGGAATCCAAAACCTCCCATCGACACAAAAAGTAGGGGAAACACACTAGCAGTGCTTCATCTTCAGTTCATGATTCAAAATTTAGATTCATCGTTCTTCCAACAGAGCGAAATCTTCTCAAGTCTTCCGATGAAACCCCTCTTGCAATTCATGTGTGTTTAAGAAAGAATTGGTTTTTGGATCTGGAAATTGCAATGGTTAATATATCAAAGAAATAAGTTGAAGTTGTTGTGGTTGGAGCTGGTCCATCCAGTATAGCTGCTTCAGCTTGTTTAAACAAATTGGGTATAAAAAATGTTTGACGCCCAATTTGTTTAAACAAGCTGAAACACTTATACCTGATGGACCAGCTCCAACCACAACACTTGAACTTCTTTCTTTGTAAAATTAACCAAAATTAATTTATTCACTACTTGAGAATTTCAAAATCAAACCAAATTTCAGAAGTTGTGTGAATTAGTATTATTCAATAATAAAGAGAAGAAATAGAATAATTCTTAAGGTCGCTCCCGTGAGTTTAACGTACATCGGTAGTGGCTTCCATGGCTAGAGGTCGTAGAAGAGGTCAAGGAAGACATCGGAAACAACCTAACTTTGTGATACATAGTTCTACACCTTTGATAAACAACGATGATAAGGGAAAACAATTATGCCAGACACTACCCACTAATGTTAACATTACCCATTACGCTAGCACCTCCGATGGGGATGATAAATCCTTGAGGAGGGTACAACTAAGTTATATCCCGCTAGCTGAATCAATGCATAGTGATTGCAGCCCAGTCTTGAACTCCAAAGGAATCAATGGAACAGTCGTACCCATATCTGCAACAAGAGGATCTTAATCTCCACCTGCTAACAACATTGTAGGTGTTGGGGTTAATGATCCACAAAAACATGCTACTTGGACCTTCTTATTCAGTAATAATAAAGCAACAACCAATGGTTTGTCTATCAAGTATATCCCTCTAGAAATTCTGAACGGGCAACTAGTGGTACAACTAATCCAAGAGGTGGTTTATAGAGAAGTAACCAAGTGGAAACCAACTCTAGTTTCCTACTTTATAGGAGAAACACCAAAGTATAATGCTATTAAGATATACATTGGGCAATTCTGGGCCTATGTTGCGGAACCAGAGCTTTGCTACCATGAAAAAGGATACTAGGTAATCAGATTCCAATCCACTGAAAATTTGAATGAGGTACTCTTTTTTGGTCTATAAACAATGAATAATAAGCATGTTATTATGAAACCTTGGACTCGGGATTCTAATTTCAGCGAAGAGTTTCCTACATTGATTCCCTTATGGATTAAATTTCCAGATTCGCCAATATCGTGTTGGTGGAGAGAATCATTAAGTAGAATAGGAAGTGTGGTGGGGATTCCTATTTTGGCTGATGACTGCAAAAAAAAAAACTAGAATCTCATTCGCAAGGATGCTGATAGAAGTGAATATCAATAAAACCTTACCGGAGAGATAAAAGTTTTGGATCCCAACGATAATCAATTTGAGGAGCAAGTAGTGTATGAATGGTGACCTAACTTCTGTACTGTATACTTTGTTGTTTGACACTCCTACCATCCACAGGATAAAAAAGCTCTAGTAGAAAAATAAGGAAAGAGACATGAGTCAAGGAAGATTGAGCAAACATGGAAGAGTAAAGGTGTCATTCCCTCTGAGATTATCACAAAAGATCGAAATGAGGTTACTAGCACATATGCTTAACACCCCCAAACTTCATGTGGCAAATTAAATATTTCAGGTCCTAGCTCTTATGCTCCTCAAGGAACTTTGATAGATCAGACTGGTACTAAAACTCCTCCCCGAAAGCAAATTCAGGAAGCTCTAAAAACTAGTCTATTGTATGATCTGATTAAGTTCCCAACATTAACCACTATACCACAAAGAAAAGGTATAGTAGTGATTAGAGAGATACCTATAGCAACAACAAACACCCTCCTGATAAAGGAGACCTGACTAAATCCCCTCAATGAATAGTATGATCTGGAATGTGCAAGGTATTAATCAATGGCACAATCAAAAGGAGTTTGTTATCACTCCTTAGTAATCCAATAGTTACAAAAATAATTTCTTTTTAGTAGTAGTTAATTTCCTGTAATAGTGCAGTTATTTTCCTATAATAGTGCAGTTTTTCATTCCAGTTAAGTTAGGAAGTCATGTCCTAGTTTCTAGGGGTAGTTATTTTATAAGTGTTGTATTTAAACTATCTGTGTGTCTTAGGAAATATAGGCAGAAAAGTAATTTTATTTTTTGAGAACTTTAACTCAAGAGATTGCAGGTTCTCTGTTAACGAACCAGCACCATAGGTAGAAAAAAGAAAACTTTAGATTTTATCTTGGAGCGTCCCATAACTATATTCGTATCAGGGGACCATACCAACTTGGTATCAGAGCCCGGAGTTATGGGAGATCTAATCTAACAACCATTAGCACAATTATTGACATTGTTCCAAGAAGAGCGTGCAACCAATTTAGCAAGGCAGGAAGCCATAAATGCTCACTTGGATGCACTAACAAAGGATTTAGCAAATTCAAAGGCAGATGTTAAAGCAACTGAAAATGGCAGTCACAATCGAGGTTGGAAAGGTAAAGCGGTGGCTGCAGGATCGGCAACACAATCAGGTGGAAATTCCATGATTCCTAAATATCAAAGTTGGATTCTCCACGATTTCATGGCCACAAAGACCCCTTGGGATGGTTGAATAGGTGTGAGCATTTATTTTGACACCAAAATACATTTAAAGAAGAAAAAATTGGACTCGCTTCTTTTTATTTGGAAGGAATTGCACAACTCTCGTTTCTTCAACCAGAGAAAGATATGCCTCAATGCACTTGGGATGAGTTCAAACGTTAATGCAACGTTCATTTTTGCACCACCAATTAGAAGTCAAAAGTTTGGAGTATTGGCTAAGTTATGCCAAATTGGATCTGTGGCAGATTACCAAGAAAAGTTTGAGCAATTAGTTTCACGGGTTGGTACTCTTACACGAGCACAAAAAATTAACTTTACATTAGTGGTCTTGCTAATTATATAGCAATTGAGGTTGAGTTGCATAATCCTCCAGATTTGGCTACGACGATGAGTTTTTCCCGGCTTTATGAACGCAAGGAACAATCCATATTTCGGCAATCGTTAGATGCTTGCAAATCTAAGACAACAGATTTCTGTAGACTCATTTAGGGATTTATTTTGATAAGAATAGTGTCCTCGAATGCTTATTTTGTCTAAATATCTGATGATAATTGTTAAGTTTCAGGTATTTGATGTTTTAGTGAAAGCATGGACACTTAGGCGCAAAAAGGAACAAAAAGGCTGAAAAGAACGAAGAAGCTGAAGCCTGCGCTCTACAGAGCACACTTGGCGAGTTGCCAAAGGGACAGATTCCGCCCTTTGTTCCAGTACGCGAAGCCCTGAAAGAAGAGGATCAAAAAGGTGATAAATGGAGCAGTCGGCACTTCGCCGAATAGTTCCGCAAAGAAGTAGTATACCGCCCAATGGTATAGAATGTGAAGATGTTGAAGGCAAGCATGAAACGGCTATGGAACAGAAGAAGGGCGAGTCGCCGAGTCATTCGGCGACGTCGACTAACTTCGCCGAAAGATCCGCCACCGCTATTTTCTGAAGTCTATAAATACTAAATTTATTTATTAATTTTAAGGAGTCGAACATTAATTTAAATTTCTTGAATAGAATAGTACTTTTTGGGATATTTTTCTCTCAAGTTTGGAGAGGGTTTTGTGAGAGACTTGAAGAAAAAAGGGTTTCATCTTCCGCAAGTTGGAAGTGGGTCTTCTCCATTCTTCTTCCTTTGCTTAAATCAAGGTTTAATTTTTGATACCCATTTGATTTCACTATCATTTTAGGTATATTTTGTTATTTCTTGATGTGTGGCTAAAAACCCCATTCTTGGTGTGTAATTTAGCAAATATGAGTTGATATTATTGTTGGGTCTTGCTTGCTGATAGGTTAGATATAGTTTGGTAGTGATTTCACCTAGTGGTTGTTGTTTAACCTAAAGGGTTTGTAGTTGCAAATACAAAGCCACCCATGTGTTTTCGGCTTGCCCAAAAGGGAGGTCGTGAAACAAAGACCACTAGACTGATGGCCTAACGAGTGGGTCAACATGAGGTTCAACCCGATAGGGTGAGCCCTAGTCCCATATCCTAAAACTTAGCTCGAGAGAGTTAGTGGGGTAAGGCGTAGGGTGGTCTTTATGCAGCAAATGGGTGTCCGAGAGGAACGCAATTGAAATGGGGTAAGTTGCCCGAGAGGGAACTTATTTCCATTTAAAGCTTAGCCTAGTCACCATTATCTTACAAATTTCCTTTCAAAGGCATGTATCCAACTTCTTATCTAAACTTGTATTGCGGTCATACCCCAAGAACTCTTACCCATACTTGATTTTCTTGTTATTTTTGTTGTTTTTACTAATTGTGACAAACCCCCAAATCGATATTTGACACTTTTGTGTCACCCCATTTAATTTACTATGTTTTTACTCGTTAATGTCTTTAGCTACGACTAGTTAGAACTAAATTTTATTTTTCTATCAATTCTCAAAACCACTCCCTTCGGACACAACCCCAACCTTTAGTTGGGTTACTATATTATCGACGATCGTAGACACTCGTACCGTAGGTTAGTGTCGTTGGTCACGATAAGAATCAAAATGGCGCCGCTGCCGAGAAGTGGTGTTATTTGAGAATTTTTAGATTAGTAGAATTTTTGTTCTTCCTAGTTGTAGTTTTACTAACTTAACTTTTAGTCTTATTTTGTTAATTGTGTAATCATTTCAGAAAGCATGAGTGTTAATGGCAGTAATGGCAGCCAAGTGGGCCACCAAGATGACATCGGTAACCTTAACGATGTCCAAGAGCCAAATGTTAATGACCCCCATCTCATGGGAGGTGTTGGAGCCATCCGCTTACCCCCAGTCGAGGGAAATGCAGTGTTCCATATAACGAGCACTATGTTGCAGCTCCTGTAACTAAAAGGACTCTTCAGTGGATTGGCTCATGAGGATCCTCATGAGCATCTTCGAAAATTCATAGATGTTTGTGGGCCATTCTCTTTCAAGAATATCTCTAAAGAGTCAATAAGGCTACGATTATTCCCATTTTATCTGATGGGGGAAGCTTGAAAGTGGTTATCTGAACTTCCACGAAATTCGATCACTTCATGGGAGGAGCTGGTCACCGCATTTAATGTACAATTTTTCCCTCCCTCAAAGATGATGACTATTCGAGATAGCATCCAAAGCTTTAAGCGTCTGAACGGAGAACCTCTGCACGAAACTTGGCTTCGATTTAAAAATTTGGTGCTACAATGCCCAACCCATGGTGTTCTTGATAACGTGCTCCTTCAATACTTCTACAGGAGTCTAGACTCGGTAAATAAGGGGGTTGCTGACAAGGTCTCTCCTGGAGGTTTAATGCAGCAACCGTACGCGGTATCGGCCCAACTTTTAGATGGCATGACAACCATCAACAGAGTGTGGTACACTCATGAAGACCAGGTCTCACTTGTCACCTTCCAACTATCTAAGGAGCCGATTAAAAAGGACAATGAGAGACACCAAAACATGGCTAAGATTATGACACAACTTGATATCCTATCTAAGAATGTCATGGGGGCAGGTACTCGTGGTATCAATGATGTGGGGGTTGGGAGCACGAATCCTGAAGAAATAAAGTTTGGAGTGTTGTATAGCGAGGAGGTACATTTTCTAGCCAAACCAAGGCGGTGGTTACCGTTCAAATTACCCAAGACAGGGTGGTAACCAATGTTGGTCTAGAGGCAAAAGATGGAAAGATCGAGACCGTGAATGGAGGGATCAGAATACATAATGGAAGGATGGGGAGAAGGATAGATATGTGCCACCCCACGAGCGACAAAAGCCCAAGGATTCGAAAGGTGGTAGGTCCGAGGATATACTCTTGCATATCCTAAACAAAGTTGAAGGATTAGACAAAATGCTGAAAGGCATGAAAGAAGACGTGTCTACCCTTAGCAAGACTGTCACCTCTCATTCAGTTTCGATCAAGCAGTTAGAAACCCAAATATGTCATATTTCATCTCATCTTAATCTGAGACAACAAGGGGGTTTGCCTAGTGACACTACGGCTAACCCTAAGAATGAGGTCTGAAGGTGGACTTGCGTCGTGCCACGATGTTTTCTAAGGCTCTATTTGGGAGGCAACCCAAAACCCTTTAAGTATTTCCTAATTATTAGTTGAATAATGGTGTGTTATTTGTACAAGTTAAAGCAAGGAAGGTTATTGAAATAGTATATGGTAGCAAGCAACAGACCTAGTTGGTGAATCACCTACAAGATCGGCGAACACGACTCTTTCCGCCGTCTGATTTAAGGCACCGTCAACTTGAATCCTGTAAAGCTCGGCACATCACCGACTATGTCAGCGACCTCTATTAAAACTATAGATTGGAATCCTCGCATAAGATGCAGAACCTCTTACAGTTTGCAAAAACACTAGACACTTGGTGGTTCACCGAGTGAATGGGCGAACTTGACAAACATCGCCAAATGAGCGGGAACTGGACAGTTTTTGCAAGTCACAGGTTTAAAAGTCTATCTCATTCATTTTTTCTCCTTGCTTCATCCTATCAAACTCACATCCGCAGTCTAGCCTTTTATTTCTTGCATTTTAAGAGTATTTTAAGTGTCGGATTGTGTTCAGATTTGGATTGCATTGCCGCCTAGCACGTCCATACTATCTAAATCAGCACCAAAGGTTGGTAATCGAACCCCTTAGTTATTTTATCAACATTTGTACTCATTCACATAACGATTGATAGTATAAATCCTCGACTGAGTCTCTAAGTTATTGGGATTGCATATATTCTCAATTATGATCTGGTATTTTCTGCACGATCTGAGAGACTCCCACTTAGTTGTGTTTGCAGTTGAAGTGTTACGCGGTAGGAGTAGAATTTTTTATTGATCTTCGTTGAACTTGAGTTATATAAGCGTAAGTTTCATTATTTGGGGTTGCAGGTGAAATTTGAAAGACTTGGTTGAAAATAGACACGTTGAGTTGATCGGTGAGATCCGAGCTACTCGACGGTTCACATAGCGTCCCCATTTCGCCTTTTTAACTGAATACTTTATGTACTAATTGACCTGTGATTTTCGGCGGTCAGTTTAATTCACAAAATGCTCTCGGTGATTCGCCGACAGATCCCTTGTTTGCCCTTTATATGCGTCATATATCATTTGCACATCATTTTTCAACAATTCACCTACCAGGATTAGCACTTCGCCGACTAGCTTGGCTAAGAGAGTTCAAAATCAGAGATACTCTTCTGCTCCTATTTGAATTATTATTGAACTTAGCCTTGAAGTCTTTGCAGAAATGGCTAGACCAAAAGTCGAATGGAGAAATGATCCACCTAGGCACATAAGAGCGCACGAATTTAAAGACGATGAAAAGAAAGTAGAGCTAGCTAGACAAAGGAAATATACCCAGGAAGCCAGGGCAAAAAGACGAATCACCATCGACCCAAATGTGCCTCCATGAGCTCAAGGTTTAGTCAATTCAATACGGGCCTTCGAAGAAGCTCATGAGATAGATCAGATGATTGCAGCAAATCTTGCTGCAGAAGCCATGGCTGAAGCAAACAATGAGGATCAGCACAACAATAACCCAGGGACCATTGTTTCACTTCAGGGAGATGCATCGGGCGCTAATGTCTCAGCAAATAGAGAGACTGTGTACACAAGACCTTTCTCCATCCTCCTCTCTACCTTGGTTACATCTACTTTTTTATTCTTATTATTTGCATTTGAGGACAAATTGTTTTTTATTTGTGGTGGGGTGAGGCTTCACCCTTTGTTTGCTTGATATGAATATTTGTGTTTTGTGTACATTTGGGTTATCTATTTTAATTGTGTTTTTGAAATTGCTTTGCGATTATTTGAGCTCGTGGCTCCGTTTACTTTTAATTGCAAAATTATTTTGAATGATTTTGACCCTTCCAAAATTTTTTGAATTTTTCGCACATTTTTGCCACCCCTTGTGAAGTGAATGTGGTTGTTCTTTTGCAAAAAATTAAGTCTCGGTTTCGATCAATACCGATGACTTGAATAGTGCTCTCAATTGAACGAACATGAATGTACGGCTACGATGAGGCCAAATGAAGTTGCATAGATAATATGTGAACTCTTTGCATCTCGTTGTGATTAGCCAGTTATTGAATTGATTCTCTTGTGATGACCGTTGCACACTAGCGAAAGTGTGTAGTCTTGTTTGACTTAAGTGTCGATGCTTTGTGTGATTAGCTTGCATTGAACCATGAATGAATAAACCTAGAATTTTCCCTGTTAGTCTGATTGATTTAGAAAGGTGTCCTCTTGAAATGATCTTAGGCAACTTTAAAGAGTGTGAGCCAAATTTGACATATACCTCTTCTGTGGTCTACCAGTGAGTGTGTGAAACTCTTTTGAACACCCTTTGAGCCTTACCTTTCTTTGGAAGAACCTTGATGAACCCTAGACCTTACTTGACCCACTACCTATAATCCTCTTAATTTGTGATTTAGTGAATAGCCAACTTACGCCAAAAGACTAAGTTGGGGGTGTGGTGAAAAGGAAAAGGAGAAGTCAAGAAGTGCAAGAAAGAGTCCCCCCTAACCCATGGTATTGCATAACTGGAAACCCCTTTAATTCAAAAAAAAATGTGGAATAAAGTACGAAGGAAATCGGATTTCCAAATAATCCATGAAGGTGAATAAAAAGAGGACTTAGAAGCACTAGAAAAAGAATTGATAAAGGAAAAGAAGGGAAGGCCTTGAGAATACCACATCCCACGAAGAAAAAGTCACTGAGCCTAAATGACCATACCTTTACACTCAGCCCCATTACAAGCCTTAGAAAGACCTTTTTGATCTTGAGTAAACCGAATCGAAAGTCGATTGGAAAATAAGGGCAAACCTATGGGTGAAACCATGCATTGTGTTCCTCTTTTTTGAGTGTGAGCGTTACATCTGATTATTGACCTTGAATTGATTAACCTTTGTGTGTGAATATGAAATCATTCTTCATGAGAGGGCATTTAGATACTTTTCATTGAGCTTGAACTTTCACAAGTAACAAGTATTGCGAGCATGTGAATCTTTGGTAATGGTGTGCCACAACCTGAATCTTTGAGTACACAATTGATCCCTCCACAAGTAAATAGAGTCTTGTTGTGTGCATTCATGATTGAATCTTGTGTAGCACTGTTTAAGACACCCTTTTTGAACGGCTGAACTTGAGTTTGCTTGAGGACAAGCAAAAGTTTAAGTTGGGGTGTTGATGAGTCCACAAATTGGACTCATTTAGGGCTTTATTTTGATAAGAATAGTGTCCTCGAATGCTTATTTTGTCTAAAAATCTGATGATAACTCTTAAGTTTCAGGTATTTGATGTTTTAGTGAAAGCATGGACACTTAGGCTCAAAAAGGAACAAAAAGGCTGAAAAGAACGATGAAGTTGAAGCGTGAGCTCCACCGAGCACACTTGGTGAGTTGCCAAAGGGACAGATTCCGCCCTTTGTTCCAGTACGCGAAGCCCTGAAGGAAGAGGATCAAAAAGGTGATAAACGGAGCAGTCGGCACTTCGCCGAATAGTTCCATGAAGCAGTACTATACCGACCAATGGTCTAGAACGTGAAGATGTTGAAGGCAAGCATGAAACGGCGATGAAACAGAAGAAGGGCGAGTCGCCGAGTCAGTCGGCAATGTCGACTAGCTTCGCCGAAAGATTCGCCACCGCTATTTTCTGAAGTCTATAAATATTAAACTTATTTATTAATTTTAAGGAGTCGAACATTAATTTAAATTTCTTGAATAGAATAGTACTTTTTGGGATATTTTTCTCTCAAGTTTGGAGAGGGTTTTGTGGCAGACTTGAAGAAAGAAGGATTTCATCTTCCCCAAGTTGGAAGTGGGTCTTCTTCATTCTTCTTCCTTTTCTTAAATCAAGGTTTAATTTATTATACCCATTTGATTTCACTATCATTTTAGGTGTATTTTGTTATATCTTGATGTGTGGCTAAAAACCCCCATTCTTGGGGTGTGATTTAGCAATTATCAGTTGATATTATTGTTGGGTCTTGATTGCTGATAGGTTAGATGTAGTTTGGTAGTGATTTCACCTAGTGTTTGTGGTTTAACCTAAAGGGTTTGTAGTTCCAAATACAAAGCCACCTATGTGTTTTGGTCTTGCCCGAGAGGGAGGTTGCGAAACCAAGACCACTAGACTGATGGCCTAAGGAGTGGGTCGACATGAGATTCAGCCCGAGAGGGTGAGCCCTAGTCCCATATCCTAACACTCAGCTCGAGAGAGTGACTGGGGTAAGGCGTAGGCTTGTCTTCATGCGGCAAATGGGTGTCCGAGAGGAATGCATTTGAAACGGGGTAAGTTGCCCGAGAGGGAACTTATTTCCATTTAAAGCTTAGACTAGTCACCATTATCTGACAAATTTCCTTTCAAAGGCATGTACCCAACTTCTTATCTCAACTTGTATTGCAGTCATACCCCAAGAATTCTTACCCATACTTGATTTTCTTGTTGTTTTTGTTGTTTTTACTAATTGTGACAAACCCCCAAATCGATATTTGACACTTTTGTGTCACCTCCTTTAATTTACTATGTTTTTACTCGTTAATGTCTTTAGCTATGACTAGTTAGAACTAAATTTTATTTTTCTATCAATTCTCAAAACCACTCCCTTGGGACACGACCCCAACCTTTAGTTGGGTTACTATATTATCAACGATCGTACACACTCGTACCGTAGGTTAGTGTCGTTGGTCACTATAAGCATCAATTTCTCACGTCAACAACATTCCAGATTTGTGAAGAAACTAACTACATCGGAAATGGAGAAAAGGCGACTTAAGGGACTTTGTTTCAATTGTTATGAACCATTCACCCGAGGTCATCTATGCAAGAAATAATTCTTGATTGACTTTATAGATGATGAGGAAGAGTTTGTTGGGAAGGAGGGAAATACTAATTTTTGCACTTAGCGCTTCAGGACAAGCGCGATTTGAAGGAGAAGAGTAATGTTATAACTCCTTAGTTATCCAATAGTTACAGCAATAATTTAGTTTTAGTAGTAGTTATTTTCCTATAATAGTACAATTATTTTCCTGTAATAGTGCAGTTTTTCATTCCAGTTAAGTTAGAAAGTCTTGTCCTAGTTTCTAAGAGTAGTTATTTTATAAGTGTTGTATTTATACTATCTGTGTGTCGTTGGAAATATAGGCAGAAAAGTAATTTTAGTTTTTGAGTACTTTAACTCAAGAGATTGTAGGTTAGAGAACCAGAACCATAGGTAAAAAGAGAAAACTTCAGATTTTATCTTGCAGCGTCCCATAACTAGATCCTTATCAGGGAACCATAACAGAATTGAAGCATTATTTTAAGAATAATCATATTAATATTGGATGATTGGTGGAAAAGAGAGTTAAAGTACACTACTCAATGAATGAAGCTAATCATATCATTCCTAACTGGAACACCCTATGTAAATATCAGGATGTAGTTAATGGTGGGATTTGGATAGTTTGGGATCCAAATTGTTACACGATTACTCACATATGCTCTACTTCCCCAATTATACTTTGTCACATTACTACCACTACTAGTGATCTTTAGTGTGTCTTTTAATATTGTGTATGAATTCAACACTATAGAAAAGAGAAAATACTTCTGGGATAACTTAATAAGGATTAGCCAAAGTGTCTCACAACCATTGATAAAAGAAGGTGATTCTAATGGTATACTTCACCAAAATGATAGAATATATGGGGCTCTTGTCACATCTGTAGAGATCAGAGATTTCACTGAGTGCATCCAAGATATACAGATGCATGAACTACCTTGGAGGCGATATTATTATACATCGAGCAATAAACTGCTGGGAACAAATAGAATATGTAGTAGAATTTATAAAGTATTTAGAAATTGAGCTTTGATGATCCAATGGGGACATGTAATTACTACTCATGATCTTCCTAATAACTCTGATCATTTTCCCATCCTACTCAAAGTTGAAAGGGTTATATGGAGGGCCAAAACTTCCATTTTATTCTTTAATATTTGGGGTAATCATTAAACATTAAATAATATTATAGCATTAGTCTAGAATAAATAGAGTCCAAAAGGGAAGATGGGAAAAGTATGGGAAAAACTCAAAGCTCTAAAGCCTGTGCTTAAGAGACTGAATAAGGAATTTTTTTTGAATATTAAAGAAAATATCAGCAAAGCCAGAATGGATATTGCTCAGATGCAAAGCCAGAATGGATATTGCTCAGATGCAAAGCCAGAATGTGTATTGCCCTGGTCTAAAGCCAAATAGTTTCACCTTAGATGATCTACTACATAAAGAAAAATTATATTTGCAGGATATTGAAAGATGGAGTAATATTGAAGAAAGTGCCCTAAGATAGAAATCAAGATCCCACAGGATAAAGCTAGGAGATGCCGACGATAAATACTTTTATGCAGTGATGAAGTAGAGAAATACCAGAAAACAAATACATGAGCTTAAATCTATCACAATGGTTAAACTAACTGATCCGGACGGCATAAAAAAGTGGGTTATGGACTTCTATAAAGGACTTATGGGAACAACCACACCAATTCTTTGTGGTGTCAACATACAGGCAATGCAAAAGGGTCCCACTGTTTCTCATGCTCATTGAGTGGAGTTATGAAAAAAATGTCACTTAACAGGTAGTATATGAAGCACTGAAAGAAATAGTAGATCACAAAGTTCCTTGAGTAGATTGATACAATGCATATTTATTTTAAAAAATCATGGAGAACAATTTAAGAGGATATTTGTGATGCAGTAATGGATTTTTTTCAATTAGGGAAAATATATAGACCTATTAATTGTACTATGATAAGCTTGATTCCCAAGAATGCTGCACAAAATAACATCAAAGATTATCGGCCAATTGCCTGCTGCTCTACCCTTTACAAGATAATTGCCAAGATTAATTCCACAAGGTTCAAGCAAGTTATGCCTACCATATTATGTGAAGCACAATCTGGATTTGATCCTGGTAGGAAAATAGCAGACAACATAATTTTGGCAAATGAACAAGTGAGAGCCTATGCTAGAAATCATATCTAACCCAGGTGCACAATCAAAATTGATCTACATAAATCATATGATTATGCAGAGTGGAGCTACGTGAAACAGATGTTGGAAGGACTTTTCTTTCCTACTAGATTTGTTCAGTGTATTTTAGAGTGTGTACATACTGTTTACTATTCAATCATAGTAAATGGTGAGTCTACTAAACCTTTTGATGCTGCTAAGGGAGTTAGATAAGGATACCCTATCTCTCCTTATTTGTTTGATATTTCTATGTAGTATTGGACCAAATGTCTAGGTAATTTCAAAGGAAATAGACAGTACAAGTATCATCCCATGTGCTCCAAACTTTGTAGTACTCACCTATGTTTTGCAAATGATCTTTATTGTTTGCAAGAGGTGACCAGCCTTCTATTGCTGCCTTATACCAAGCAAACATTGGTAAGAGCTCTTTCTACTTTGATGGCATCGATGAGAAAATACACGAGAGCTTCTCTTGGGGAATTACCATTCAAATATCTAGGTATACCACTATCCACCAAGAAAATGTATGTTGGCCAATGGGCTTCTCTTATTGATAGAATTGTATCAAGAATCTCTTCTTGGACTACAATTCTTTTTTATACAGGTAGAACATAACTAGTTTGGCACAATTGTTGTGATTCCCTGTAAGATCATAATGCATATTGAGGCCTACTATAGAAGTTACATTTGGTATGGAACCAACACTATTACCAAAAGTACCATAATAACATGGTACAAGATGTCTCTTCCCGAGTCAGCAGGTGGACTAAATCTTATTAACCTACAAATATGGAATAAGGAAGGAATAACAAAGATATGTTGGGATGATTAAGAAGATTATAGTAGTCGGGAATTTACTTGAAAAAACTCAATTACTTTGACATACAAATGTTACCATCAAGATGATCTACTTACAACTTATTGGGGAGAGAGATAGAGTTCCTTGGACAGGTATGATGTTTGCACATGCAGCTAGACCTAAATCTAGATTCATGCTTTTGTTGCAATTGCAAAATAGACTCCTAACTACTGATAGATTAACATCATGGGAATACACGCTGACCTGAAGGGTAAACTTTTTCATGGAGATTTGGAGTCGAGAGATCACCTTTTTGTTTTATTTAACTTCACTAAAAGACTGTTCCATAGATTACTAAACTGGATGAACATATCAACATATCAAGCTACAACATGGGAGCAACATTCCTAGTGGATTATTCAAAAAACAAAAGGAAAGACACATAATGCTCAGCTCCTCATATTGGCGTACACTAAAATTTTCCATGCAGTGTGGCTGGAGAGATAACAGAGAACATTTGAAGAAAAACATAAGCAGTGGATATTAGTATCAAAGGAGATAGCTCAGTTGATATGAGAAACACCTCAGGTTAATGTTTTAGTTTTTGTTCTAGAATGTTCTCTTGGTTTTCAATGAAGAAAGATATTGTGGCTCAATCTAAAGTTTAACTAGAGTACATTCAAGTTGCATCAGCTGCGAATAACTTTTGGATTCGGGAGTTGTTAGCAGATTTGTACTTGGAGCAAAAGAAGAACACTGTAATCTTTGTTGATAATCAACCTGCATTTTCAATTGCAAATAATCCCTTTTCACATAGAAAGACATAAAACATCAATATCAAGCTTTATCTCTTGAGGGAGGTGAAAAAGAATGGAGATATAGACAAAGTACATTACAAAACTGATTTTCAGACTATTGAAATTTTAACTAAGGCCCTACTTAGAGCATGATTTGAGTTTCATAGAAGAAGACTTGGGGTTGCTGCTCTTGAGTCAAGGAGGAGTGTTGAAAGTGGTGCCTCAAATGCTAGAGATTATTTCGACCTTATGTTGTATCAGTAAACAACTTTAAAATGGGATTAAGTTCACATCAGTAAGGCTGTAGGATTGGGTAGAATCTGATTAGGCAGTTTCTATAATTTAGGCTTTAGTTATATGATATAAGGTTAACTTATTTTACTTCTTTTGTTTAGAATTTTAAGTTAAGAATCTATATATTTATATGGCAGTCATTATTCCAATAAACCAACACAACATAGCCTTGTTATCTTTTCTTCTCTTTCTTTGTTAAAAATTGTTATTCTCCTACACTCATTCATCGTGAATTTAACTATAGGTTCCCATGATTATTTATATTCAATATGTTTTAGTATTTTTTTAGTAAAGATTTGGATTTGTTGTATTGGTTCAGCAAAGCTATATAAGAATCTTGAGGATTAGAGTTAAGGTTCAGCTCTCCCACAACCAAGGGTTAAGGAGAGGACCAAAATTTCATGGAAGGTTTTACTTCGCCATTCATGTCGCCCTTGTAATAGAGAAGCGAGAAACTATGATCAGTTTTCTTGATTCGATTTGTGTTGTGAGTATTTATTGACTTGAAGTGAATCCTAAGTGTATAAGGTGGAATTTTACCCTCTTTGTGGTCTTGAATAATGATTGATAAAGAAGTTTAAAATTGATGTGAAATGAATAAAAAAGAGAAATATGATGGAAGGAAGATTGAAAATGACTATTGTGAATGAGTTCTATTGAACACATTGACTTTACACATGCATTATTTAGATTTCATTCTTAATAAGTTCAGTTAATATCTCTCTCTATATATTTTTTGCTTATAAACATATAATGATAGTGGTTAATAGAATATATACTTTGTTTGGATTAATGTTTATATTTACATTTTTATTCATAAATGTTATGACTTTATAAGGGCATTTTAGTAATCGAACTTTTAACGTTTTTGCTTCACACTTTTAGTAGAATACTAGTGTTGGATACGTGTGTTGCATGCGAGTCTCATATCTAGTAATACAAACTGTTTAAATATTAATTAAATTGGAATGTAATAAACAACAAACACAATGAAAAGAAAAGTACAATCAAAACATAAGTATTTTGCTACTCATCCGGCTCCTATTCTCAAGTAATTTTATATAAAGCTATCACAAACTCAATATAATAAAAAACAAATAAAAAAATTATGAGATATGTTTAGCTAGTAAATAACAACAATTTCAATAATCTATGTATAAAATAAAAAATAGAAATTAAATAAAAAATCTGGACTTACTGAGAATGTAGAAGAAAAGACATGATAAAAGCATTTGGTAGAATGATAAATGTAATGCATATTTATTCTTCAAGATTTAATGATAAAAACTCCTCATTTTATGTAACTATGTGATTGTCTCCTTTCAATGTTTTATTAATTGAAACAAATATGTTTCAATTTCTACTTTAAGTTCCAGAAGGATAAAACGATTGTAGATGGGGGGAAATATGTGATTAAGATAATTAAAAGGTGTAACTAAAAGAAATAAGAGAGTGGCTTTTGATTTTTTTTCAAGACGTATCATGCTAATTTTAAATTTATTCAAAATCTAAAAAGAGCAAGAAAAGAATAAATAATTTGCTTGACCATAAACATATGTCTGTCACATGGACTTCCTAAATATTATTAATTTGAAGTTCATATATATATATATATACTAGTTTTTTGACACGTATGTTGCATGTGATTAACAATTTAAAAAATATATGTTATAGTAAATAGTATTGCTTATTTAAGCAAAAATTTGAAAAATAAGCTTAGCAAAAATTAATATTGCAGATTCTTTTGTGAATGTTTAATGTGGATCCTCATATATATCTCTTATTCACCTAAACCTATGAAGATGGTCAATGAATTTTTTTATTAATTAAATGCAATTATGTATACATTTATATCGATTTGATGAGGTTCAATCATGTAATTAATCTTATCTCACTAATATTACCTTATAGACAATATTAGTTTTATATTTTTCTTGTCGTCTAACCAGATGTGCTTTGCATGTGTATTCTACGTTAAATTGTTTAGGTGACATATGAACATGTGAAGAGACAACTAAATTTTATATATTCACATATTTTAACATTTGTTGTGAGTTTTTTTTAAAGAAGAACTCGGAACATTTTAAAATAATATATTTTAAAGTTAGAAGATCTCGTTAACTTGATAATACATTTTTGACATATATAATAATTTAATTTAAATACTAATACCTACCCAAATATAAATATATATATATTTTCATTAATGAAAATATTTATCTCATAAAATTAGATATTAAATAAATAAATAAAATTAAACTAATACAAATTTCAACTGACGTTATTACAAGTCATATAAACTTTTCTTCATTTAAAATACTGAAATATTAAGAAATAGTAAATAAGTAAAACAAAAGGGCAATGTTTGTATAGTAATCACTATTTTGAAACAAATTTCCTGAGAGTCTAAATCACATAAGTAACATTGATAAATAAAATCATTCTTTTTTCTTAAGCATCAAAAACAAATCGTGGCAATTCCCTAAATTTTGGAAAAACATATTCAGAACCATATATCTATATCACAAGAGAAATTTTCAACAAATATTCAACTTACGTTATTACAAGTCATATGAACTTTTCTTCGTCTAAAATACTGAAATATTAAAAAATAGTAAATAAGTAAAATAAAAGGGCAATGTTTATATAGTAATAACTATTTTGAAGTAAACTTCCTGAGAGTCTAAAACACATAAGTAACATTGATAAATAAAGTCATTCTTTTGTCTTGAGCAACAAAAAAAAATCGTGACAATTCTCTGAATTTTGGAAAAAGATATTTAGAACTGTATATCTACATCACAAGAGAAATTGTTAACAAAAAACAAATGAATTTAGACTACATCAAGTTAACTTCATTTATTGGAGCATGACATACTAATGTATATATTAACCGAAAAAATAATTATTATATCATCAAAATTATATTATTTTCCTCAAGTGCTCGAGGTTATGGAATATACACTCTTAAGATAGAATGACTTACTTCATCAGAATAGTGGTACATCATATTCCACTAAACTTATAACTCACTCAACGACAATAAATAAGACAAAAAATTTACAAACTTCAACTGACGTTATTACAAGTCATATGAACTTTTCTTCATCTAAAATACTTTAATATTAAAAAATAGTAAATAAGTAAAACAAAAAGGCAATGTTTATATAGTAATAACTATTTTGAAGCATACTTCCTGAGAGTCTAAACCACATAAGTAGCATTGATAAATAAAGTCATTCTTTTGCCTTAAGCATCAAAACAAATCGTGACAATTCTCTAAATTTTGGAAAAAGATATTCAAAAGCATATATCTACATCACAAGAATAATTGTTAACAAAAACAAATGAATTTAGACTTCATCATGTTAACTTTATATATTGGAACATTACATACTAATGTATATATTAAGCGAAGAAATAATTATTATATCATCAAAATTATATTATTTTCCTCAAGTACTTGAGGTTATGGATTATAACCTCTTAGGATAGAAAGACTTACTTCATCAGAATAGTGGTACCTCATATTCCGCTAAATTTCAAACTCACTCAATGACAATAAATCACACAAAATATTTTAAAATGCAAGAAGAAGTAAAGTACAAGATTAGAAAATATTGTTGTTGAAAAATGAGAGGAAGTCCCTCTATTTACAATCAACAAAGGGTAGTATGAACAAATGTTTTTTGTGTCTTGTCTAAAAAATCATGACCTTTACGAGAAGTCACAACACTTTGGAAAAGTCACAACTTATTGGAAAAGTCACAACTCTTTGAAAAAGTCACAACTTATTGAACAAGTAATAACTCTTTGGAAAAGTCACAACTTGGCGGAAAAGTCACAACTCATCGAAAAATTCACAACCTAAGTTAGGGATATTATAGTAATTTAACATTCAAGTTAGAAATTCATGTTTTTAAGGTAATATAGAAGATATAGATATAAATATATATATATATATATATATATATATATAAAAAAAAAACTTCAAATTTATATTGCAATAACTAAGGAATATGAAAGCAATTCCACCACATTGAATGAACATAATAAGTGAGAATGCATGTGTTTTCTTTTGTAATTTTAATGAAATATTATTATTAATGGATAGGTAAATTTACTTTTTGAATACCAAAAATTAAAAGATTAGTGCTTAATGGAATAAGAAAATGTGACTATTCAACCTTTAAAGGATAATTTGGTAATTCAACGTTTAACATTTTTTGTTCCCACTTATAATATAATATGATTATTATTTGACAGTTCCATTCTTGAAATAATTTCCTTATTTTATCTACATTGTCTACTCTTTCGGTTGTTTGGGTTAATCAAAGCACAAGTTGGATCGTTCCAGTCAGTTTTAAAGAAAAGGAAAGATTTCAGGAGGTAAATTTTAAGATTCTTTTGAGCGTCTTTGACTAATTACCTTCTAATCCAAAACTAGATTTCTTTTACTGATATTTTGGAAGATGAAATTTAAGACTCTTTTGTGGGTACAATTGACGCAACATCATTAATGCACTTTACTAGGAGGTGTCTTAAAGTGCTCATTTTTTGTGAATATAGAACAAAAGTTGTTCAAGTGTTACTTAAGATACTAAATTTTGTACCTATTACACAAAGAAGGACCACTTTTTTAAAAAAGAATTCTATAATATATATCTAGACATCACCTCAGTAGAACATCGAAACCCTAAGTCCTCTCAAATAGCTTAGATTTTCTTTAAAAGAAATGGAATCGGAAATCTCCCATCGACACAAAAAGTAGAGGAAACACACTAGTAGTGCTTCCTCTTATTTTCAAAATTCAAAATTTAGATCCATCGTTCTACTGACAGAGCAAAATTTTCTCAACGATTCCGATGAAACCCCTCTTGCAATTCAGGTATGTTTAAGAAAGAATTGGTTTTTGGATCTGGAAATTGCAATGGTTAATATTTAAAAGGAAGAAGTTGAAGTGGTTGTGGTTGGAGCTAGTCCATCAAGTATAGCTGCTTCAGCTTGTTTGAACAAATTGGCAATAAAAAATGTTTTACGCCCAATTTGTTTAAACAGGCTAAAACAGTTATACATGATGGACCACCACCAACCACAACAACTTCAACTTCTTCCTTTGCAAAATTAACCAAAATTAATTTAATCACTACTTGAGAATTTCAACATCAAACCAAAATTCCAAAGTTGTGTTGAATTAGCATTATTCAATAAAAACAAGATGAAATAGAATAATTCTTAAGGTAGATCAAGTGAGTTTAACGTGCGCCGCTAGTGGCTGCCATGGCTAAAAGTCATAGAAGAGGTTGAGGAAGACTTCGGAAATAACCTAGCTTTGTGATACACAATTCTACACCTTTGATGAACCACGATGACAAGGGAAAACAAATTTGCCCGACACTACCCACTAATGTTAACATCACCCATGACGCTAGCACCTCCTCTGTGGATGATAAATCCTTGACGAGGGTACAACTAAGCTTCATCCCACTAGCTGAATCGATTCATGGTGATTGCAACCTAGGCTTGAACACAAAAGGAATCAATGTAACAGTGGTACCCATATCTGCAACAAGAGGATCTCAATATCTACCTGCTAACAACATTGTAGTTGTTGGGGTTAACGATCCACAAAAATATGCTACTTGTACCTCCTTATTCCCTAATAATAGAGCAACAACCAGTGGTTTGACTCTCAAGTGTATCCCTCTAGAAATTCTGAATGGGTAACTAGTGGTACAACTAATCCAAGAGGTGGTTGATAGAGAAGTAACAAAGTGGAAACCAACTCTAGTTGCCTATTTTATAGGAGAAACACGAGGGTATAATGATATTAAGAAATACATTTGGGCAATTCTGGGCATGTGTTGTGGAACCAAAGCTTTGCTACCATGAAAAAGGATACTAGGTAATTAGATTCCAATCCACTAATAAGCATGTTATTATGAAAGTACTCTTTTTTTGTCAATACACAATGAATAATATGCATGCTATTATGAAACCTTGGACTCAAGATTTTGATTTCAACGAAGATTTTCCTACATTGATTCCCTTTTGGATTAAATTTCCAAATTCGCCAATATCGTGTTTGGGGAGAGAATAATTAAATAGAATAAGAACTGTGGTGGGGATTCCTGTTTTGGCTGATGAGTGCACAACAAAACAAACTAGAATCTCATTCACAAGGATGCCGATAGAAGTGAATATCACTAAAACCTTATTGGAGAGATAATAGTTTTGGATCCCAACGTTAATCAATTTGAGGAGAAACTAGTGTATGAATGGCGCCCTAACTTTTGTACTGTATCACACTCCTACCATCCAGAGGATATAAAATCTCTAGTAGCAAAATAAGGAAAGAGAGCTGAGTCGAGGAAGTTTCAGCAAACATGGAAGACTAAAGGTGTCATTCCCTCTAAGATCATCACAAAATATCAAAATGAGGTTACTAGCACATATTCTCAACACCCCAAACTTCATGTGGCAGATAAATATTGCAGGTCATAGCTCTCATGCTCCTCAAGGAACTTTGATAGATCAAACTGGTACTGACACTCCTCCCTAAAAGAAAATTCAGGAAGCTCTAAAAACTAGTCTAGTTTATGATCTGTCTAAGTTCCCAATAATAAGCACTATACCATAGAGAATATGGAATAGTAGTGATCAGAGAGATACCTGTGGCAAGAACAAACACCCTCCTGATAAAAAAGACCTTACTTAATCCCCTCAATGAATAGGATCTGGAATGTGTGAGGTATTAATAAATGGAACAATCAAAAGGAGTTGAAGCATTATTTTAAGAATAATCATATTAATCTTGGACGATTGGTGGAAACGAGAGTTAAATAACACGACTCAATGAATGAAGCTAATTATATCATTCCTAACTGGAACACCCTACGTAACTATCAGGATGTAGTTAATGGTAGGATTTGGATAGTTTGGGATCCAAATTATTACACGATTACTCACATATGCTCTACTTCCCAAATTATACTTTCTCACATTACTTCCACTACTAGTGATATTTAGTGTCTCTTTTAATGTGTATGGATTCAACACTATAGAAAAGAGAAAATCCTTTTGGGATAAATTAATAGAGATTAACCAAGGTGTCTCACAACCATGGGTAAAAGCAGGTGATTCTAATGGTATACTTCACCACAATGATAGAATATATGGGGTTCCGGTAACATCTGTAGAGATAAGAGATTTCACAGAGTGCATCAAAGATATACATATGCATGAACTACCTTGGAGGCGAGATTATTATACATGGAGAAATAAACAGCTGGAATAAATAGAATCTGTAGCAAAATTTATAGAGTATTTAGAAACTGAGATTTCATGATCCAATGGGGACATGTAATTACTACATATGGTCTACCTAATATCTCTGATCATTCTCCCACCATACTCAAAGTTGAAAGGGTTATATGGAGGGCAAAAACTTCCTTTATATTCTTTAATATTTGGGGTGATCATTAAACATTTGATAATATTGTAGCGTTAGTCTAGAATAAACAGAGTCCAAAAGGGAAGATGTCCAAAGAGTGGGGAAAACTCAAAGCTCAAAAGCATGTGCTTAAGAGATTGAATAAGGAAGAATTCTTGAATATTACAGAAGAGATCACCAAATCCAAAATGGATGTTGCCCAGGTCCAAAGCCAAATAGTTTCACAATGCTCAGATGATCCACTACATAAAGAAAAATAATATTTGCAGGACATTAAAAGATGGAGTAATATTAAAGAAAGTATCCTAAGACAAAAATCAAGATCCCACTGGATAAATCTAGGAGATTCCGACAATAAATACTTTTATGCAGTGATGAAGTAGAGGAATACCAGGAAACAAATACATGAGCTTAAATATATCACAATGGCTAAACTGGCAGAATCGGACAGCATAAAAAAGTAGGTTATAGACTTCTATAAAAGACTTATGGGAATAGCCAAACCAATTTTTCCTGGTGTCAACATACAGGCAATGCAAAAGGGTCCCACTGTTTCTCATGCTCAAGGAATGGAGTTATGAAAAAATGTCACTTAAAAGGAGGTATACAAAGCAATGAAAGCAATAAAAGATGATAAAGCTCCTTGAGTAGATTGATACAATTCATATTTATTTAAAAAAATCATGGGGAACAATTAAAGAGGATATTTGTGATGCAGTATTGGATTTTTTTCAATCAAGGAAAATATATAGACCTATTAATTGTACTGTGATAATCCTGATTCCCAAGAATGTTACACAAAATAACATCAAATATTATCGGCCAATTGCTTTCTCCTCTACCCTTTACAAGATAATTGCCAAGATTATTGCTACAAGGTTTGAGCAAGTTATTCCGACCATATTATGTGAAGTACAATATGGCTTGGATCCTGGTAGGAAAATAGCTGACACCATAATTCTGGCCAATGAAATAGTGAGAGCCTATGCTAGAAAGCATATCTCACCTAGGTGCACGATCAAAATTGATCTACATAAAGCATATGATTACGTAGAGTGGAGCTATGTGAAACAAATGCTAGAAGGACTTTGCTTTCCTACTAGATTCATTCAGTGTATTTTAGAGTGTGTGCCAACTGTTCACTATTCAATCATAGTAAATGGTGAGCCTACTAAACCTTTTGAAGCTTCTAAGAGAGTTATATAAGGAGACCTTATCTCTCCCTATTTGTTTGCTATTTCTATGGAGTATTTGACCAGATGTCTAAGTAATTTCAACGCAAATAGACAATACAAGTATCATCCCAAGTGCTCCTAACTTTTTATTACTCACCTATGTTTTGCAGATGATCTTTTATTATTTGCAAGAGGTGATCAGCCTTCTATTGTTGCCTTATACCAAGCAAACATTGGTAAGAGATCTTTCTACTTTGATGTCATCAATGAGAAAATAAAAGAGAGCTTATTACTGCAGTTTTGTTTTACCCTTGGGGAATTCCCATTAAAATATCTAGGTATACCACTATCCACCAAGAAGATGTATGTCGGCCAATGGCCTCCTCGTATTCATAGAATTGTAGCAAGAATCTCTTCTTGGACTACAAAATAACTTTCTTATACAGATAGAACACAACTAGTTTGGCTCAATTTTTTGTGATTCCCCCTAAGATCATAACGCTTATTGAGGCCTACTGTAGAAGTTACATCAGGTCAGGAACCAACACTATTACAAAAAGGGCCATAATAGCATGGGACAAGATGTGCCTTCCCAAGCCATCAGGTGGACTAAATATTATTAACCTACAAATATGGAACAAGGAAGGAATAACAAAGACATGTTGGGATCTAGCTCCTAAAGCTGATAAGCATTGGATCAGATTGATTCACAATTTCTACATCAAGCACCATCATATCATATCAGCTCCACTGCTACAACAGGCATCTTGGATGGTTAAGAAGATTATAGTAGCCAGGAGTTTATTTGAAAAAACTCAATTATTTTGACATAGAAATTTTACCATCAAGATGATCTACTTACAACTTATTAGGGAGAGAGACAGAGTTTCTTGGACAAGTATGATGTTTGCAAATGCAGCTAGACATAAATCTAGATTCATGCTTTTGTTGGAATTCTAAAATAGACTCCTAACTACTGATAGATTAACATCATGGTCATAGACTCTGACCAGAAGTGTAAACTTTGTCAAGGAGATTTGGAGTTGAGAGATCACCTTTTTGTATCCTTTCACTTCACTAAAAGCATGTTCCATAGATTACTAAACTGGATGAACATATCAACATATAAAAAAACAACATGAGAGCAACATTCCTAGTGGATTATTCTAAACACAAAAGGCAAGACACATAATGCTCAGCTCCTCAGTTTGGTGTACACTGAATTTTTTCATGCACTGTGGATGGAGACATATCAAAGAACATTTGAAGACAAACATAAGCAGTGGATAGTAGTATCAAAGGAGATAGCTCAGTTGATATGAGAAACACCTCAAGTTAGTGTTTTAGTTTTTGTTTTGGAATGTTCTCTTGGTGTTCAATGAAGAATGATATTGTGGCTCAATCTAGAGCTGCACTAGAGTACATTCCACCTGCATCAGCTATGAATCAAGCCCTTTTGGATTCGGGAGCTGTTGGAAAATTTGTACTTGGATCAAAAGAAGAGGACTAAAATCTTTGTTTATAATAAACCTGCAATTTCAATTGAAAATAATCCCTTTACACATAGAAAGAAATAAAACTTCAATATCAAGCTTGATCTCTTGAGGGAGGTGAAAAAGAATGGATATATAGACAAAGTGCACTACAAAATTGATTTTCAGACTATTGAAATTTTAACTAAAGCCCTACCTAGAGCATGATTTGAATTTCATATAAGAAGACTTGAGGTTGCTACTTTTGAGTCAAGGAGGAGGTTGAATGTGGTGCCTCAAATGATAGAGATTAATCCGACCTTATGTTGTATCAGTATACAACTTTAAAATGGGATTAAGTTCAGATAAATCAGGTTGTAGTGTTGGGTAGAATTTGATTAGTCAGTTGCTATATTTTAGGATTTAGTTATATGAGATAAGGTTAACTTATTTTACTCCTTTTCTTTAGCTTTTTAAGTTATGAATCTATGTATTTATATTGCAGTCATTATTTCAATAAACCAACTCAACTTAACCATGTTATCTTTTCTTTTCTTTCTTTGTTAATATTTGGTATTCTCCTACAGTCATCCATCGTGAATTTAACTATAGGTTCCCCATGATTATATATATTCAATAGGTTTTAGTATTATTTTAGTCAAGATTTGGATTAGTCGTATTGGTTCAGCAGCGCTATATAAGAATCTTGAGGATTAGAATTAAGGTCTAGCTCTCCCACAACCAAGGGTTAAGCAGAGGACCTAGAAGTCATGGAAGGTTTTACTTCGTCATTCATGTCGCCTTTGTGATAGAGAAGCGAGCTTGTTGATTTGATTCGTGTTGTGAATATTTATGGACTTAAAGTGAATCCTAAGTGTGTAAGGTGGAATTTTACTCTCTTTGTGGACTTGAAAAATGATTGATTAAGAAGTTTAAAATTGATATGAAATGAATAAATAAGATAAATATGATGGAAGGAGGATTGAAAATGACTATTGTGAATAATTGTTATTGGACACATTGACTTTACACATACATCATTTAGATTTCATTCATTTGGATAGGAATGGCTCATCTTCCAGCTTATATATATATATATATATTCATGGATTGGATTGTCATGACTGCCCATTTTTATTGATGAATCAAAGTTTCCCAATTTTATTGATGGATTGCATTGGCATGCTTGCCAGGTTTGCATCATATACATCCATTACATCATTTTCGGCTTGACTTGTACTGTCTTGGTGTAATTTGATGGGCTGACTATGAAAGTGACTTTATTATTCTTCTTCTAATTTATTGTGATTTTAATTTTTTTGGACTAGGTTTTAGATGTTATTGTTGTTATTGACATTAGCTGATAGTCCTTGTTTGTGGTCGTGAAATTAGTAGTATTTCTTGAGTGCACTAATAAACTGCAAGTTCCATGAGTAATATGTTTCAAAAATGTGCTAATGCTCGCTAGGTAAGAAATAGGTGGACTATAACAGAGACAACGAACAAAATGAGAGATTCTTAGCTCAAGTTATTTTTGGCTCGTTTAATCAAAATCTTCTTAGTGCTGCAATATGCTTCAGAATAACTTATAGAATGTGACTGTTCTCCAGAATCAGGGGTTATGCTTTTTTGTTGTGCGCATTAAGTGCTCCACTTCAAGGATGATTAGTAGCTCCAATTTTTTAAATTTCAAACATGAACCATTAAAAGGGAAAAATAGAACCATTTTTTTTAATTAAGGGAAAAATAGAACCAAAGAGGCTAATTATCCAAGTTTTTTGACTAAAATAATTACAAATTGAAAAACTATTAATGAGATTTTCATAATATAATTAGAAGATGGAATATAACTTCCAGTTCAAAGGAAATAAATCTTCTAGTAAAAATGCACTTTCGAGTAATGGAAAATACCATTTTGGTGGATCCAATAGGCCTTAAATGTAAGTATATTATCATTAAAGGAGAAGAATGAAAATGTTTATTAAAGGAAAAGGAGATTCATACAAATAAAAGGGGAAACATAAGGTTTGAGTTAGAATTTGATGTAAAAACTTACGACTCCTAAACGAACATGGTTGTTTATCCCGGGAATTTGTTTTTCTACTCCAGCTGCATTATGCCTTGGCTTATGAATTCATTTTAATTTTTCTACATTTATATGTGGATATTTGAGTTGTGCTTAGTGCCCTATCTACTACATCACTGGTCAAAGAGAGTTCCTGCTAAATAAAATATATTAATAAATAGAGAAGAACAGTGATGCAACCACTGTGTGATGAAACTACCCAGTGAAAGGAATATAAGATGTTGCAACAAGTTTGTCAACGTCTTTTGGTACCCAATCAGGCTCTTCGTATGTAATTAGGTATTGATCCTCGATAAAAAAAATTATCATATTTCTATTGCAATATAGTTATCTTGATTTATTTTCACGGAAAAGTTAGATAAAAAGAAAAGTGATATCATAATGTCAATGTTATTATTGTAGTTATAAGGTAAGTTAAATCCACAAGTTAGCATCTTTTTTGTTAATTTCATCATACTAGTCCTCGGCACATGCATTTCACGTGTATCAATATTAACTGATATAAACTTAGTGTCACGCCCTGAGAGTACACCGTGGACGTGGCGGAAAATTGAGAACCATTGTTCGTCCCCAAGTGAATCCTTGTCCTAGCTCAATACTCAACGGAAGACTTACTTGAATAAATAATAACTCAAATACAAACATTAAATCAAACTATCTCAATAATAGACTAATCCAATAGAGATCTAAAAGCATACGATTAAACATAAACGGTTAACTTCAGGTCTCAAAAGATCACAACGGAAGATAGGGAAAAAACTCCTCAAAACTAATGTTTATGAAGCCTCTAAAATACTATGATGGAAGTCAAGACAAGACCCACGACATCCTAACAAAACTTAAATCTAAATGTGAAGCCCTCCATAAAGCACGGAGGCTTACCAAAGCTAGATCGAATGTGACGGGATCAACGGAGCACCGATTGATGATCCTGAATACATGTATCGGTATCATGAAATGATGAAAGCCAAATGGCTTCAGTACATTGAATGTACCAGCATGTAAGGAGAAAACAGAACATAGGAATACATAGCTGAACTGATAAAAAAGAGAACATACTCACCTCGACTCAACTCAATATTAATGCAATAGTAAAGGACGCAATATATATATATATAAACCTTTTAAAATAGTAGATAATATCTCAATTGTATATAAAAATACATCAATAAACTCTATACTCTTATTTGGGCGATTCTCTAACCGAAAACCATCTCTATGAGCTACGTGATGATACAACATCTCGCAACGCTGCTAGAACTGTCTTATACCTTGCCGGAATATAGAACATCCTCAACTAAGTGGATCCACTAAGTTATGTTTAAAATCAATAAGGAATCAGCTAAAAAGTATGATCCTTTACCCATGTTGGCATACATGGTTTATGAGGATTTTGAGTTATTTGAACTCATCCCCATATCGGTGATCAATACTACTCTCAATAATATATAACTCATGCTCAAATGTTTAAAAACATAACTCTTCCTCAGTTTGAGATAATTACTCAAAAGGTTCTCTTGAATGAGCTACTGCTCAAAAACTCTTTATGAATGTAACTATTAAGAAATCAAGGTTTCCTCTCGTTTTAAACATAAACGTCTTACATACTTGGGAATACTTAGTACCCTCATACTAATTTTAAAACATGAACTCAATTTTCCTCATTCTCATACTCATTTACTCAAGTCTTAAAACAAGTTTTAAATAATTATAGAATACTTCTCAAAAGGACTTTCTAGAACTTTACTCTTAATTTTTACTTTAATTTGAAATTAAGATGTAAGAGTTATGATTAAGATATATAGGATATCTCAATGATTAATGACGTTTTAGATAGTTATAATTAAGAATAGAGCGAAGACACGATTTAAAAGAACTCAAACATAATGAATGACGGAAGAGAAACGAAGGCAGGCGACCCTAGCACATTCCTGGCGCAGAGCGCCAGCCCCCTTGTGCCTCAGTGGCGCGCCGCCCCACCTTGTTCCCAAAAAACCCGACGAATTTTTCTTGATCAATTCAAGCCCTAACTCATCTAGAATCGAATGATTTCTTTCCAAACTCGTTTGGATTCTGAAACCCAGCAAAATTAATCAAGAACCCACTCAAATCCATCAAGAACAACACACATTCTCAAGACCCTCACCTCAAGAACCCAAGAAGACTCCATTTTTAAAGAGTGAATCTAAAACCTCAAGAATTTCTCAAGAATTCAAATCAACCAACCTCAAGAACGAATGTATGAATAAAACTTACATGATTGACGTGAGGGGAACAAACCAAACACTATGAGATCTTACATACTTCACAAGAACTAAGTTCTTTGGGAAAATCCTCAATGCTAGCAAGATCTTACACGTTCTTCTTTTTCTCCTCATAAACTTCTCTCTACAAAAAACCCTATGCTCTTTTAGAATGACTAAAGCTAAACCCAATCATCTTAAAACCCTAAAAGGGTGAGGAAAACGTTCTAGGCTAATTGGGTAAGGAAAATACAAATACCCCTCCTTAAAATGGATGAATTGCCTTAACTGGACAGGCTGCACTCAAACGGGCATATCTCCTTCATCCGAACTTAGAAATTAGCAAACTCAGTGGTGTTTGAAAGAGGACTGAACGAATTTTGATTTGATACTTCATGGGCCACCTAAATCATCATGTACTAAAAGTTATAGTCATTTGAAGTTGATCCAAAACGCACAATTGAAGAGAAACTTGTACGAATCTCAATTTAGCTCTTTAAGAGTCCGAGGTGCTACAATATCTCCCCCTTGGGAACATTCCTCCTCAAATGAGATCATTCTAAGTAGAACACAGTGTGGGAAAACATCTAACACCCAACTCAAACACCCCAAATGCAATTCACATAACTTAGCATATCAACTTAAAGAGTACCAAAAAAAGAGTTAGTACCTTAGTTTGGAATTTCTACGGAAGCAAAGAGGTATGGGTATCTCTTCTTCATATCCTCCTCATCCTCCCAAGTAGCTTTCTTAACAAATTGAATTCTCCATAAGACTTTGACTGATGCAACCTCTGTGGTTCTCGACTTGCGAACCTAACGATGAAGAATTTCAACGAGTATCTCCTCATAAGATAGGCTATTCCTAATACGAATATTCTTAGTAGGTATGAAAAGTGAAGGATCGCCCATGCACTTCTTCAACATAGAAATGTGTAATTCTGAATAGACCCCTGCTAACTTTTGCGGTAGCTCCAACTCATAAGTTACGTTACCAATTCTCTTTGATGTCCTATAAGGACCAATGTACCGGGGACTTAGTTTTCCCTTCTTTCCAAATCTCATAAAACCCTTCATGGGTGAAACCTTCAACTAAACCCAATCATACACCTCATACTTTAAGTCTATCCTCCTAACATCTGTATATGATTTCTGATGACTTTGCACTATCTTTAGCCTTTCTTGAATAATCTTTGCCTTCTCCATGGCTTGATGAACTAAGTCTGGTCCTATCAACCCAGCTTCACAAACCTCAAACCATCCAATAGGAGATCTACATCTTCGCCTATAAAGGGCCTCATAAAGAGCCATCTGGATGCTAGAGCGATAGCAATTGTTTTAAGCAAATTCTATGAGAGGTAAGTGATCATCCCAATTATCTTTGAAATCGATCACACAAGCACTCAACATATCCTCCAAAGTATGAATCATACGCTCTTCTTGATCATCAGTCTTTGGATGGAAAGCAGTACTCAAATTTACCATTTAACCCAAACCTTTCTGGAAAGACCTTCAAAATTATGCGGTGAAATCGCACCTCTATCTGAAATTATAGACACATGAACTCTATGAAGTTGGACTATCTCCTGAATATATAATTTGGCATAATATTCTACTGAATAGGTAATCTTTACTGGCAAGAAATAGGCTGATTTAGTCATCTAATCTACAATCACCCAAATCGAATCATGATGCATGCGAGACCGCAACAAGCCAGTAACAAAATCCATATTGATCATCTCCCACTTCCATTCTGAAAGATCTATATTCTAAGCCATACCATTGGGCCTTAGGTGCTCTACCTTTACTTGTTGGCAATTTGGGCATTTGGCAATGAACTCTGCAATACACCACATCATACTATTCCACCAATAGACTTCCCTCAAGTCACGATACATCTTTGTGGAATCGGGATGGATAGAGTATCAGGAACTATGAACTTCCTCTATCATACCCTCTTGAAGTTCATCCACCTTTGGTACACACAAGCTCCCTTGATACCTCAATACACCATCTCCCCATTGTTCAAAAGCCATCACCTTTTGCTTATGAACATTTGCCTTCAATTCAAGTAAACAGGGTATTGGTCTTATTTCTCCTTCACTTCAGACACTAGTGAATATTCAGTCACATTCATCACTACTACTCTACCTTCATTGGAATCCAACAAATGGACTCCCAATCGTGCAAGTCTGTGAACATCTTTGGCCAATTTTATATTTCCCTCTTCGACATGGGCAGTAATCCTCATAGATAACCTGATCAAGGCATCAACAACTACAGTAGCCTTATTTGGGTGATAGAGGATACTCATGTCGTAATCCTTGAGTAACTATAACCACCTCCTCTCTATGAGATTAAGCTATTTCTGACTAAAAACATACTAGAGACTGTTGTTATCGGTTAATACATCTACGTGAACCTCATAGAGATAGTGATGCTAGATTTTCAAAGTGAATACTACATTATCCAACTCTATATCCTTAGTTGGGTAATTCTTCTTGTGAATCTTAAGATGTCTGGAGGCATAGGTTATAACCTTACCATTCTCCATCAATACACAAACAAGTCCCACTCTAGACGCATCACAATACACAACAAAGCCTTGTTTACCCTTTACACTAGCAGTAAGTAACCGGGTTCTTAATTCCTGAAAGCTTTTCTCATAAGCTTCATACCATTGAAACATTATTGTCTTTTGAGGAAACATTATTTTCTTTTGAGTTAACTTTGTCAAAGGGGATGAAATAGATGAAAACTTCTCAAAAAAACCTTCTATAATAACCAACCAATCCCAAGAAACTCCCTATATCAGCTGGAGAAGTGGGTCTGGGCCAATTCTGCACTACTTCAATCTTCTGAGTGTCAACTCGAATCCCTTAACCATAAATAATGTGGCTTAAGAATGCCATTGACTCAAGCCAAAGATCACAATGGAAAATTTGGCATACAACTCTCTATCCTTGAGAGTTTGGAGAACTATTCTGAGATGACTAGCACGACCCTCCTCATTCCTTGAATATATCAGGATGTCATCAATAAGAACGATGACAAACATGTCAAGATATGGCTTAAATACTCTGTTCATAAGGTCCATGAACATTGCAGGAGCATTAGTCAAACCAAAAAATATAACAAGAAACTCATAGTGACCATAACGAGTCCTTAATGTTGTCTTTGGGATTTCACTTTCTATTACTCTCAACTGATGATAACTAGATCTGAGGTCTATCTTAGAAAAGCAAATGGCACCCTGAAGTTGATCGAAAATATCATCAATTCCCGAAAGAGGACACTTATTTTTTATAGTGAACTTAACCAATTGGCGGTAATCGATACACATCCTAAGAGAACCATCTTTCTTGCTCACAAATAAGACCGTTGTGCCCCAAGGTGAGACACCAGGTAAAATAAAATATCTATCAAGAATATGTTTCAACTTCTCTTTTAACTATTTTAACTCACCTGGAGCCATTTTATATGGCGGAATAGAGATAGGTCGAGTATCAGGAAGAATATCTATGTCGAAGTCTATTTTTATCTCGGAGGGACTCTGGGAAGATCATTTGAAAAGACCTCTGGAAACTCACTCACAACTGGAACTGAATGAATATGTGGTGTCTCAATACTAGAGTCACTAACTCGGACTAAATGATAGATGAACTCCTTAGATACTAAATTTTTGGCCTTAAGGTACAAAATGAAATGACCCTAGGCACTATTCATCCACCGTATAACAGGCTCATTAGGAAACTGGAACTTAACTTCTCGAGTTTTACAATCAACTGAGGCATAACAACATGAAGCCAGTCCATACCTAGAATAATCTTTAAGTCCACCATGTCTAGCTCAACTAAGTCAACCATGGTTTCCTTGTGATTGACATAGATGACACAATCACGATAAACTCTCTCAGCTAGAATAGACTCACCAACAGGTGTGGAAACACTAAAGGGCTCAAGAAGTCCTTCGGGAAGAATATCGAACATCATAGAAATATATGGAGTCACAAAAGATTGACTCGCACCTGGATCAAGTAATGCATATACATCAAAGGTAAAGACTTTGATCATACAAGTGAAAACATATGGTGAATTCTCCTTCTCTTGGTGACTGGTGATAGCAAACAGGTGGTTTGCTCCTCCGCATGTCTCTGAAGTTGCTCCTCGTGGAGAAGCTCTATCTATTGGAGCCGTTGAATAAGATTGGGCTATATTGCCCCCATTGTCGTTACCTTGCCTATTCTTAGAAAAGTCTCGCATAAAGTGGCCTAACTGACCACACTTGAAGCAGCCATTGGAGCCATCACGACACACTTCTGGGTGGATTCTACCACACTTAGCACATGTAGGAATTGAATTTGTCCCTTATGCCACACTACCCTGAGATTGAGCAGGTCGATCTTTGAAGTTCTACGAATTTTTATTCCCAAACTCACCTCTGTACTTTGGTGCAGGTGCAATAGTTGATGATGGTGCAGGTCCATTTGGCCTTTGTTGAAAAAATAATTGGTTTACATTTCTGGTCTTCTACTGTCCGGACTCATTACCTTTTGTCTTAGCTGTAACACCTCAGATCTCAAAATGAAGAAAATCCTAGTTTTTAGAAAATTGGTGCTAGTACCGATGGAACCACCCACGGACCGTAGCTGGGACCACAGACCGTAGGTGGGGTTCCGTTGTTAAGGACCAAATCTTTATAGTCTCTACTTCCACCCATGATTGACAAGTAAGGTCCGTGGTTGGACCTACGGACCGTAGGTGATGGTCAGCAGCCAATTAGAGGGAAATTAATGTTGGGTCACCTTGAAATGGTCATCACTCTTATCACAAAAGGAAATAGGTGGCCCATGACCTACCAAATGATAGATAATTGAATCCCCTTCCAAATGCCACCGTGTGTTTGCTAAAATCCCATCTCCAAGTAAAAAGTTATGCTCGTTGTAGTGAAGCCCTGTCGGGCAGACTTGACCGACGAACTCAAACGATGTCATGTAGGTCAAACAACAGACCGTCGTTCCCTCTGTGGATGGGCTTCGTTAGAATTAAGTAAGGGTAATTTTTTTCCTTTCCCCTATGCGTTGGGCACTTAATCTACGTCGTTTGACGCCTAAACTACATCGTTTTACTCAAAAATAAGCCTGATAACTTAGTCAGACTTACCCAAACCCTCATTCTCCAAAAATCAGCCAAACTTAGACCAAAAAGAAAAAGAAAAGTCGACCAAACCTCCAAAGAACAAGCAGCAGTGTTCTTCAAAGTTCAGCCCTAAATCCAAAGGATTTCTCCGTAGATTTCATCACCAAGTATGTGGGATTTCACTAGTGGATTCCTTTCTTCCACTATGTCCGTATAATTCAGTCAGATTCTTGATTCGCTATATCTTTCTTAGACCTGGGGTTTCTAAAACCATAGATATTGGTTATGATTTAGCTGTTATAGTATTGTTAATCAAATAATCGTGTTTTCGTGAAATTGTTGCTTAGTTCCTTGCATGAAACTTAGAACCCTAGTTGTGTAGATTCTCTTAGCTCATGAATTACACTTGCTAGGTCAGTTAAACAGATATACATGCTCCAATTTTGAATGTATCATTATTAGTATATAATTTCTACATTCTAAGATTTGCATGTCAGTATTTTAAGCTATTCAGTATTTCAGCACTTCAGTCATAATATGTTATATACATATTCAGTTGGAAGTAGACTTTACACCGAGTGGACTGGGGTTCAATGTACACTCATGGTCCTAGAACTACGTGCCCCCTGTAGGTTTATAAGTCCCCTCTGTTGGGCATCAGATGTAGTGATCACGCCGGTCATGCCTTTATACCCTTGGAAAGGTATATTAGATCCTCTCGATCGGGCGTATACATCGGACTCTGTGTTTAGCTCACGTGGTTTTATGTCGGTTATTAGTAGCTCCCACAGTCAGAATTTAATACATTTGACCAAGTTTTGAGTTATACCTCATTATTCAGTCTTAATATGTCATGTTCAGGATTAGTACTTGGTCATTGCATTTATCTTAGTCTTCAGTATATTTCAGCATTTACATTCAGTTCAGATTATATCATTGCTCAGCATACTTTGTTCAGTTTATGTATTTTGTTCAGCTATATTTTATATCCTGCATGCTTAGTACATTCCAAGTACTGACGCATACTCCGCGCTACATCCTTTCATGATGTAGGTTCAGGAGTTCAACATCCAGATCACGCATAGATCGGTTCCTAATAAGTATTTCAGCAGCTTCAGTGGTGAGCCCTAATATTTTGAGGACGATAGACATGTTTCCTATATTTAGTCTTTTATTTCAGTTTCAGTTTTGTTAGAGTTAGCTAGGGGCATGTCCTAGAAACTTTAGGCAGTAGAGGTTTTTTCAGACATAGTAATGGTTTCATCTTTAGATTTGACTGAATGTTTTGTATCGTTGAACTCTTAGTAGTTTTATATATATTCAGATCAGTATTGGGTATTCCCCATCTTTCAGTTATCTACTATTTTAGCTTCCGCAGAGTATCTCTTTATTTAGATTTTTTTTAGTATGCTTATGATAGGCCAGCTTCAGGGTTAGCTTGGGGTCACTCGTGGTCCTAGGTCATGTGTTTACGTCAAGGGGGTAGCCTCGAGGCGTGAAAAACATGCTATCAGAGCATTAGGTTCAAGAGTCCTAGGATGTCTGAAAGTTGAACTAAGTAGATTCCTTTTTATGAGTGTGAAGTGCACCACGTTTAATGAGAGGGAGGCTACGAAGTATTTTAGGAAAACTTCATTTTATTTTCTACTCTTATAGTGCGTAAGGTATGATCCAACTTCTCATTTCTAATTCAATGTTATGCGTTCCAGATCATGCCTCCTCGTAGAGCTTACCCAAGGAATGCTAATGCACACAACGCTAAAGCAGTTCCTCCAGTCCCAACCCATGAGGTTTCGAATATAGAGTTTCGAAATGCAATCCAACTTTTAGCTCAGAGTGTGGATAAACAGAACAATCAGCAGTCCCCAGTTCCTACTAATGCTAATAATGGATCAGCAACAGCCAGTGTTTGAGATTTTATTCGGATGAATCATCTTGAGTTTCTAGGGTCGCAGGTTGGTGAGAACCCACAGAACTTCATTGATGAGGTTACGAAAATCTTTGGAGTGATGCAAGTGACTGGAAATGATAGGATAGAGTTGGCATCCTACTAGCTTAAGGATGTAGCTCACATTTGGTTCACTCAGTTGAAAGAAAAATAGGGGTACGGATGCAATTTCTATGACTTGGGAGTATTTTACTGGAGCTTCTCAAGACAGGTTCTTCCCAAAGGAGTTGAGAGAAGCTAAGGCACAAGAGTTCATGAATTTGAGACAAGGTTCCATGTCAGTCCAAGAGTGCGGACTTAAGTTCACCCAACTCTCTAGGTATTCTCCACACATGGTTGTTGATCCAAGGGAGTAGATGAGTAAGCTTCTATTTGGGATGCCCGACTTAGTGAAGACAGAGTGAAGAAGTGCTATGTTATTAGAGGATATGAATATATCTAGGGTCATGACTCATGCTCAGCAGGTTGAGGAAGATAAGCTTAAGTAAATAGCTAAGGAAAACAAGAAAGCTAGAATAGGGAACTATGAGTACTCTTATAAGATATTGGGTGGTGGAAATCACTCACAGTTTCAACTGGATCAGAATAGTAAGGCACCAGGCTCAAAGTCTCAGGAAGTGTTTCAGGAAATAGGACCAATCCAACTTGTCCAAAGTGTGGTAAGAACCATCCGGGCGAGTTTCTTGCAGGCAGGGAAGGATGTTGTGGTTGTGGTCAGTTTGGTCATAGGGTGAAGGATTGCCCTTCTGCCAGTCCGCAAGAAGGTAGTAACGATAGTAGGGCTCAGTCTAAGTTCCAACACCACCAGCAGGTCACCCAACTCAGTACGGTATGTTATCTTATACAGGTGGCGGTCAGCGCCAAGGCTGGTTTTATGCTCTCCAGGCTCGCCAGGATCAGGAAGATTCTCCTGATGTGATCACTGGTACGTTATGAGTCTTTAGTTTAGATGTTTATGCATTGTTAGATCTAAGGGCTACTCTTACCTTTGTAACTCTTTTTCTAGCAATAATGTTAGGTGTAAGTCTAGAAATTCTTTCAAAACCCTTCTCAGTCTCTACTCCAGTTGGTAACCCGGTTATAGCTAGACGGGCATACAGAAGTTGCCATGTCACAGTCTCTTAGAAAGTCACTTCAACAGATCTTGTAGAGTTATAAATGGTAGATTTCGATATCATTATAGGCATGGATTGGTTACATTCGTGTTATGACTTAGTCGATTGTTGATCTAGGATTGTTCAGTTCCAGTTTCAAATCAAGCCAGTCTTAGAATAGAAGGGTAATAGCTCAGTGCCTATAGGTCGATTTATCTCTTACCTTAACACCAGAAAGATGATCTCTAAAGGGTAGTGTAGCACGTGCTGAGTAAAAAGGGAAGGAATTAGCAAAGGATGTTCACCAGCCTGCTCGCTTAGGAGTTGGTCTTACAGACATGTCAGATTATGGTGTGATAGTTCAGAATTAATACGAATCTTCATTGGTAGCGGAGGTTAAGGAAAAATAGGATGGTGATCCTATATTACTTCAGTTGGAAGGTGCAGTTCATCAGCAGAAAATAGAGGTTTTCTCCAAAGGGGGAGATGGTCACTTATGTGTTCCTAAGGTGGATGAGTAGGTGAAGCAGCCTTGATTGGGCCAGATTCAGCTCATGATGTTATGAGAAAAGGTTCAGCTCATCAAAAGTAGACTTAAGACAGAGAGCCTATGCAGATGTAAGGAGAAGTAACTTAGACTTTGAGATAGATGATTGGGCTTTCCTGAAAGTATCACCTATGAAGTGGATGATGAGATTTGACAATATAAGAGGAATCAGTCCGTGGAGGGAGCTATTTGGGAAGGAGAAGTTTCCATGAAGGCCAAGTATCCTCATCTCTTTCCTTTCGATTTCGTTTCAGCTTGAGATAATAGTTTTCTCTCTAGTCTCTCAGTTTACTCGTGCGTAAATTCAGTGTTAGTATCATGCTCCTCCTGTTTTTCTTGAATTTTCAGCATATTTGCATGTTCTTAGAACTCATTTCAGTTAGATATCAGTTTCTAGTACTTAGTGGTAGGGATTGCAGCTCCTTCCCTCCATACTCAACTAGTTTATACTTCATTCAAGGATGAATGTTCCCAATGAGGAGATAATGTAACACCTCAGATCTCAAAATGAAGAAAAATCCTAGTTTTCAGAATATTGGTGCCAGTACTGACAGAACCACCCACGGACCGTAGGTGGGGATCCGTCGTTAAGGCCCAAATCTTTATAGTCTCTGATCCCACCCACGATCGACCAGTACAGTCCATGGTTGGAGCTACGGACTTTAGGTCTGACCGTAGGTGATGGTCAGTAGCCAGTTAGAGGGAAATTGTTGTTGGGTAGACTTCAAATGGTCATCACTCTTAGCACAAAAGGAATTAGGTGGCCCATGACCTACCAAATGATTGATAATTGAATTCTCTTTCCAACGCCACAGAGTTTACTAAAATACCATCTCCGAGTAAACAATTATGCTCATTTTAGTGAAGCCCTGTCGGGCATACTTGACCGACGAACCCAAACGACGGCCTGTAGGTCAAACGATGGATTATCGTTCCCTCCGTGGATGGGCTTCGTTAGAATTAAGTTAGGGTCATTTTGGTCCTTTCCCCTATGCATTGGGCACTTAAACTACGTTGTTTGATGCCTAAACTACGTCATTTTACTCAGAATAAGCCTAATAACTTAGTCAAACTTACCCAGGAGCCTCATTCTACAAAAATCAGCCAAACTTAGAGCAAAAAGAAGAGGAAAAGTTGACCAAACCTCCCAAGAACAAGCAACAGTGTTCTTCAAAGTTCAGCCCCAAAATCTGAAGGATATCTCCGTAGATTTCGTCGCAATGTATGTGGTATTTCACTATTGGATTGATTTCTTCCACTAGGTCCCTTGAAATCAGTCAGATTCTTGATTCGCTATATGTTGCTTAGAACTAGGATTTCTAAAACCTTAGCTATTGGTTGTGATTTAGCTATTATAGTATTCTTAATCAGATTATCATGTTTTCGTGAAATTGTTGCTTAGTTCCTTGCATGAAACTCAGAACTCTAGTTGTGTAGATTCTCTTAGTTTATGAATTACACTTGTTAGGTCAGTTAAACAGATATACATGCTCCAATTTTGAATGTATCATTATTAATATATAATTGTTACATTCTTCGATTTTGCATGTCAATATTTTGAGCTATTCAGTGTTTCAGCATTTCAGTCATAATATGTTATATACATATTCAGTAGGGAGTAAACTTTACACCAAGTGGACTAGGGTTCAGCATACACTCATAGTCCTAGAACTACGTTCACCCGTAGGTTTATAAGTCCCCTTTGTTGGGCATCAAATTTAGTGATCACGCGAGTCATGCCCTTATGGGGAGTGTACATCGGTGTCTGCATTTAGGTCACGTGGTTTTATGTCGGTTAATAATAGCTCTCACAGTTAGAATTTAGTGCATTCGACAAGTTTTTCAGTTATACCTCAGCATTCAGTCTCAGTATGTCATGTTCAGGATTAGTACTTGGTCATTGCATTTAGCTCAGTCTTCGGTATATTTCTGCATTTAAATTTAGTTCACAATATATCATTGCTCAGCAAGCTTTGTTCAGTTTATGTATTTTGTTCAGCTATATTCTATATCCTGCATGCTCGATACATTCCAAGTACTGAGACATACTCTACGCTACATCCTTTCATGAGGTAGGTTCAGGGGTTCAGCAATAAGATAACGCATAGATCGATTCCCAATCCGCATTTCAGCAGCTTTAGTGGTGAGTCCTCATATTTTGAGGATGATAGACATGTTTCCTATATTTATTCTTTTATTTTAGTTTCAGTTTTGCTAGAATTAGTTGGGGGCATGTCCCGATAACTTTAGACAGTAGAGGCTTTTTCAGACATAGTATTAGATTCAGCTTTATATTTGAGTGAATGTTCCGTATCATTGAACTCTTAGTAGTTTTATATATATTCAGATCACTATTGGGTATTCCCTATCTTTCAGTTATCTACTATTTTAGCTTCCGCATAGTATCTCTTTATTCAGATTGTTTTAGTATGCTTATGATATGACAGCTTAAGGGTTAGCTTGGGGTCGCTCGTGATCCTAGGTCCCGTGTTTATGTCAAGGGGTAGCCTCGAGGCGTGACATTAGCCTTCTTTTTGTGGAACTATTCCTTATCTCTCAACTTGTCTTCCTCAACCTACTGTAAATGGATCATAAGCCTTGCTATGTCCATGTCCCCTATCAACATAGAAGCCTTACCCTCTTTGCTTTGTCATGACCCAGGGGTGTACACTAAAAGTAACACAGTGTACTTGACCCCGAAGGGGTGTCATACAAGCCCTTAGCATATCATGAACATAAGATAATAGAAAATACGGAAAATTTAAAACTTTTTATATTCGAAGTCATTTTCATAAAAGCAAGCGAAAGTCTTTACTACACTTTTGTCTCAAACCATCTAATACAACTTTAGAAAAAAACTCTTTGGACACATCCCATACAATAGTCTCAACATGAAAATAAAGACATAAAGGAACTAGTAGATTTTCTCCTCGAAGCTATGAGGACTCACCAAGTCTTCGACTCCTTTGCTCCTTGAAAACCTACCTCCAAGAATAGCACTCAAGTCTCCAAACCCTACATTTGATGAGAATGTAGGCAAAGTATGCATTAGTATAAAATGTACTAAATATGTTAGCTAGCATAATCAAAAGAGCATAAGACAAGGGGTAGTCAGTATAAGACATAATATAAAATCATATGAAATACTTCATAAAACATCAACAATAAGCATAAAAGACAATATCATCATAATAATCAAAGTCTCCAACATAAGCATCATTTAAGCATTATTTAATCTTAGTCATCTATACCATAATAGAACTACTCTCAAGTAACCTAAAAGCATACTTTGTGCAATGCATGAAGAGCATCCTATAATACCACCCAAGCTAAGCATCCCTATTTGGTCATCTTAATCATAGTCTATGTGCATGGTTAAGTCTTAAGCCTTTCTACCATAAGAGCACCATACTTATAAGTACCTCAAAGCACACTTGTTTAATGCATGAAAGGAATCCCATACTACCCTTCACACTAACCATAACCTTGAAGTCATACTAATTATATTCACCTTATTTTGGTCTCACTATTGGCTTACTTCATGTAAACAAGGGAACTATCACCTTTAGTCAATCACATCTTTGAAGGCAACTATATCACAACTCAAGATAAGTCTATACTATATAAGAGAACCCTGCATAACTAGGCGCAAGTCATACTTGTGCAATGTATGAATAGCATCCCATACTACTATCCACACTAAATACCCCATTAGACTATCATGAATGCTCACTAGTTGGGGACTAGGCCCTCTTTACTATTTGCCTCTATTCACCTAAGGTACTTCGCTTCTTAGTACAAGGCAAGACATCACATATGAATGAATTCAATTTCTCAATTCAAGGCTACCAAGGAATAGCACCCTAATAGGCTAGACGATGCTATCATCTTACTAACATAACTATGTTAAGCTAAACAAACTACCTTTGAAGGCACACTATCATGCAAGTACAATCTATTCTAGGAAAGGTACAAGTGCTCCATCCTAGCTACCATGAAATAGTCCTAGACCAACTAAGTCATGCTACCCTTACAAGTATCCTATGATACCAATACAAGCTATCCTTAGGATAGTATGTTTCTCAATCCTAAGCTATCCTTAGGAGAGTATAAGTCCTCAATCCTAAGCTACCATGACTAACCCTAACTCAAGCTACCCTTGAAGTGCATCTTAAAATGCAAGGTCAAGCTACCCTTAGGAGAGTATAAATCCTCAATCCTAGGCTACCATGACTACTCCTAACTCATGCTACCCTTGACATGCCTCTTACAATGCTAAGTCAGGCTACCCTTACAAGCACACCAAGATGCTAATGTAAGTTATCCTTAGGAGAGTATGATTCTCAATCCTAAGCTACCATTAGGAGAGTATAATTCTCAATCCTAATCTACCATTAGGAGAGTATATGTCCTCAATCCTAAAGTTACCATGAAATGGTCTTGTCCAAACCAAGTCAAGCTATCATGAAAGCATTCTACAAAGCGAGTTCAAGCTACCCTTTGGAGAGTATATGTCCTCAATCCAAGGCTACAATGATTACTACCAAGTTAAGATACCATGAAAGCATCTCACAATGCTAATTCAAGCTACTCTTAGGAGAGTATAAATCCTCAATCCTAAGCTACCATGAAATGGTCTTGTCTTACCAAGTCAAGCTACACATGAATGGATCATATATCACAACTTCAAGCTATTCTAGTCTAACATGCTTTGATTCATTTTAGGTTATTACGGCAACCTAGAATCATTCTATGTGAGAGAACCTTGGATTTCCTAGAATATTTATGCCTAAGTGTGTAAGTAAGAATAGACTTTCAACAATACATAACAAGATCACATTATATTAGCTTTACTGTCAAAGCCCTAACTATTATGATCACAAGCCTTACTCTCAAGATTTATTTCTTAATCTCGTCACTATACCTAGATTTCAAGGTATTTTAACCACACTCTTCATTAGTAGGTGATTCTAGTTATAATTGATCATAAAGGTTCAATTTCATCTTTACAAGTCGTGATCCTTCATATTCAATAACGTCTAATTCAATTCATGTTTATATGTTCCTAACCTTGAACAATTACTACACATGACATTGATTTAAGAAGATCACCTATGAACCTTGAATTTCACCTCTAATGGCATAAACCCACAAATATCACATTCATCAATTTAAACTAGGATTTACCATAGAAATCACATGAATTCATCATAATATCATAATTCAATTCTAATACAATTTTAGTTAGGTATTATCCACTAGATTGGAATTATACCTAAACCCTACCCACAATGTAGAAGGAAATCCTAGCTAGAATTGAGTTTTTGACTTCACAATTGGGGGACAACCTAGGGGCTCTATCGGTGGAAGAACCCATAGATGATTAATCTAACATACTTTGATTCAAATCCCTAACAAATCTTGAATCAATGGAGGAAAATCTGCCCTACTTCCTTCTCTTCTTCTTCTTCTTCACTTTCTAGAGAGAGAAATATTTTGAGAGAATTTGGGGTCTTGAAAGAATGAAATAATTGACTTAGTTTAGGGGTGTCTTAGGCTTATATAGGTGTTTTAATAACTAACTAAGTGACCTCCCTTAACCCCTAACTAATTACTAATTAATTCCCAAACCCCCTAACTTAAAAACAAATATTCAAAATCTGCTTTCACTCACGACTCCACCACCCACGGACCTTGGGTGGGGTCACGGAGCGTGTTGTGCCTCCGTAGGTGCTGTTCAGAGGCTCAAACTTGCAAACCAACACATGCCTTGACCCACGACCCCAACCCACGCGGCGTGAGTCCACCTACAGCCAGTAGATGGCAAGCGTAGGTGCTGCCAAATTGACAGCTTTTGGGCTGTCTTAAGGGTCCTCCTCAAGGACCACTTGGGTGGTCCTTTGGGGGTCGTACCTTGACGTACTAACCCTTAAACCCTTATGCTAAGTACGGGAATAATTTTTGTGATTTTTAACCCTCATACCACACTCCAAAACTCTTACAAAAAGCTCTAGAACTCTCTAGTTCAATTTACTAGTTTTCGGGGTATTAACCTTGACAAACGGGATAGTCCAGACACAAATAGACTCAACTTGCTCCTCATATCAGAAACCATCTTTGAATCATAGCGGGACAGTTGACTGAACTTGAGGTTGTACTTATGCACACTCATGGAATCCTATTTAAGAGTGAGAAATTCTCTTACCTTTGCCTCTCTTAGCTCATGGGGAAAGAAACGCCCCACGAAGACACTTTCAGACACAGTCCAGCTCATAATTGGTGACCCTTCTTTGAGCTGGTATGTAGCTAACTCCACTCGCTCAACATCAACTACTTGCATAACCTCAAACACCTTTTGTAGCTTCTCCACGAAGTTCCCCGGATCCTCAGTTACATTTGACCCTTTGAATTATGGGGGATTCATCCTCAAGAACTCATGGATCCTGGAAGTATAAGCCACATCCTGACAAACCACTCTTTTTTTACCAGCTTGATTGGTCACAACTTGACTCAACATCTGGATATCATCTCGGAACTCAACATTAGTGAACTCTCCTTGAGGGGGTTTCAGTTCTGGTGGTTTGGGTACCACTTGGTCTTGTGGATCAACATTTCTCCTTGCAGGACGACCTCGAACAACTATTCGTGGAGGCATGATCTGAAAAGATACGCCGAAGCACGAATTAGAAAGATATTTTATAGAGTAAAACTCTGCATCACCACAAAAAAGTAAGAAGGAAGAGAAATGTTTCTTAAATGTCGTCGCATCCTAATTATAGATGTGGCGCGCTTCATACTAATAAACAAAACTCTACAAAAATAGCTTCATAGACACCCTCAGAATCTTGAACTCTGTGCTCTGATACCAAGTGTTTCATGCCCCGAGCCTACACCCCAGACGTGGTCGACACTCGAGAACCATTGCGGGTCCCCAAGAAAACGATTGTCCTAGCTCAATACTCAACAGAAGACTTACTTGAAAACATAAGAACTCAAATACAAAAATTAAATCATACTATCTCAATAATAGACTAACTCAATAAAAGTCTGAGAGCATATGATTAAACATAAACAGTTTACTTCAAGTCTCAAAACATCACAAAGGAAGATAGGGAAAAGACCCCTCAAAACTATTGTCTATGAAGCCTCTAAAATACTATGATGGAAGTCAGTACAAGACCCACGACATCCTAACAAAATTGAAAACTAAATGTGAAGCCCTCCGAAAAGCAGGAGGCTTACCAACGCTAGCTAGAATGTGGCGGGATCTACAGAGCACCGATTGATGATCCATAATACATGTATTAACATCATGAAATGATGCAGGACAAATGGAGCCACTATATTGAATGTACGAGTATGTAAGGGGAAAATTGAACATAGGGATACATAGTTGAATTGATAAAAAGGAGAACATACTCACCTCGACTAATCTCAATTCATCTCAACTCAATATGAATGCAACAATAAAAGATGCAATATATATATATATATATATATAAAATCTTTAAAAATAGTAGATAATAACTCAATTGTATATAAAATACATCAATAAATGTTTTACTCTTATTTAGGAGATTCTCTAACCGACAACCATCACTATGAGGTACGTAATGATACAACACCTCGCCCACGTTGCTAGAACTATCTTATACCTTGCCGGAGTATAGAACATCCTCAACTAAGTGGTTCCACTAAGCTATGCTTAAAAATAATAAGGAATCATTTAAAAATATAATCATTTACCCATGGTGGCATACATGGTTTATGAGGATTTTGAGTTGTCTGAACTCATCCCCATATCTATGCTCAACAATACTACACCCGATAATATATAACTCATGCTCAAATGTTTAAAAACATAAGTCTTCCTCATATAATTACTCAGAAGGTTCTCTTAAAGAGATACTGCTCAAAAACTCCTCGTGAAATCATTTAAAAATCAAGGTTTCCTCTCGTTATAAACGTAAACTATTTACATACTTAGGAATACTTAGTCCCCTAATACTCATTTTGTAATATGAACTCAACTCTTATTATTTACATACTCATTTACTCAAGTCTAAAAACAAGTTATAAGTAATTGTAGAAGACTTCGCAAAATGACTCAAAAGGACTTTCTCGAACATTACTATTAATGTTTACTTGAATTTGAAATGAAAATTTAAGTGTTTTGATTAACATATATAGAATCTCTTAATGATTAATGAAGTTTTAGATAGTTATAATTAAGAAAAGAGCAAAGAAACAATCTTAAAGAACTCAGACGGAATGAACGATGGAAGAGAAATGGAGACAGGCGACCCTTGTGCATTTTTTATGTAGGGCACCAACCCTTGAACACCTGAAGTAACTTTCTGGAGCACTGCAGGCGCGGGGAACTAGCCCCCTTGGCGCCTTAGTGGTGCACCGCCTCACCATGTGCCCAGAAAACCCGAGAATGTTTCTTTCTCAATTCAAGGCCTAACTCATCTAGAATCGAATGATTCCCTCCCAAACTCATTTGGATTCCTAAACCCAGAAAAATTAAATGAGAACCCACTCAAATCCATTACTAACAGCATTCATTCACAAGTCCCTCACCTCAAGAACTCAACAAAACTCTATTGTTAAAGAATGAAGCTAAAACCTCAAAAATTTCTCAAGAATTCAAATCAACCAATCTCAAGAACGAATTTATGGATAAAAATGACATGATTGGCTTGAGGTGAACAAACCCAACACTATCAGAGCTTACATACCTTGAAAGAACTAAGTTCTAGGTGAAAATCCTCAAAGCTTGCAAGAATCTTGAACGTTCATTTTTTCTCCTTTTGAACTTCTCTCTAAAAAAACCATATTCTCTTTTGGAATAACTAAAAGGGCGAAGAAAAGGTTCTAAGCTAGTGGGGAAAGGAAAAGATCAAAATACCCCGCCTTAAAATGGATGAATTGCCTTAACTAGATAGCTTGTACTCAAACATGCATATCTCCTTCATCTGAACTTAGAAATTAGCAAACTCGGTGGTGTTGGAAATAGGACTTAACGATCTTCGATTTGATACCTCATGGGAAAACTAAATTATCCTCTGCTGAAAGTTATGATCGTTTGAAGTTTATCCAAAACTCACAATTGAAGAGTAACTTGTAAGAATATCAATTTAGCTCTTTCAAAGTCCGAGGTGCTACAATTAGAAAATAGGGAGTTCTTAATCTTGACTATATCTCATTAAAAGCTTTATAAAAAACTATAAATGTGTTGAAAAGATTAAAATCAGCTCATACTTGTAGCATCTCTATGAACCGATCATCAAAAAATATATTCTTATCAAATACAATGAATGTTCTAGTACTATCACGGATTCAATCAACAATGAGTCTACTTGATAATATCACTTTTCTTTACAAAATTTTCAATTGAATAATTCTTAAACAAAATAAAATCAATAAAGATACATTCTCTCGTACATTATATGTAAATGCTTATGAATTAATTATTGCTTCTTTTAGCTTCCACCATAAAAGTCACTTGGTACTTGTTTTCACACGTTATTGTGTGCTTTTGTATTAGTTACAAAGAGATTGTATTTTAAATTACCATAAAAAAAAATCTTACTTAATATCTGTCCACTTTTAGTATTTAGCATTAGTGTATATTAGGAAACATGCCGCGCTTTGTTAAAGTATTTGTTAGAGTATTTTTTGTCTGATTAGTTCTATATTTATTATATTGTCAGACTGTATCATTATCTTTTGATTTAATTGTACTATAAAGATTGTTCTCAAATGATGATATATAATAAAACTTATCAAACTTAGCATCTATTAAATAATTGATAGTACATTCTGAATGAAAAAGTTAGAATATATTCTCTAATAAAAAATTATTTTATTTTTATTATAGTGACAGAGCATTTTGATAGTATGGTTTGATTGCTCTACAAGCTTTTTATTGGAATACAAGCTTCTCGTGAATGTGTAAAAATTATTTAGAAATGCAATATAATAAATAAATACATCAACACATCACGGTAATTTTTGTCCGATTGATATAGTAGAACTCATATGAGTATTTCATTTTCCAATTATCGTTGTTGTTCCCTTTAAAACTCTCATCAAATTTTGTTTTTGATCATTATGAACTTATTTTTTATTATTATGATACAAGAAGAAATTCTGAAGAATATATTTATGATTTCATCAAAATGAATACCATATTATAACATCACCTTTTCTATGTCCTCTCTTCTAATTTGCTAATTAAACACATGATCTATAGGGAAAAATCCAAAAAGGAGAAAAATATACACTAATAAAAAAAAATAGAAGGCGAACGAAAACGAACATCCAACAACTCCATAGATGATTGTTATTTATAAATTAGTTTGTCATAAAAAATAAGTAGAAGGAAATTCATAAGGCGTGATATTTAAGTAGAAAATGTAAATAAATAGAAGTTTTTCTTAACTCATATTAAAAAATGTAAAAAAAGGGAGTTTTTAACAATCGTTGACTGAAGCAAATTAAATATATTTATTGCTTAATGAGTATAGAAGTCCAAGGGGTTACACTTGAATGATCCTTTAGTTTTTTACTCTCAACTAAATCAATACAATAATTTTTTTCCTAATTTTTAATAACTCAAATGACCAAACAAAGACTAAAAAGTAGTTAACAAAGAGAAATCTTGAAGTACCTTTGTTTTTACTATAAATGCAAATTCAAAATTCTTGCAACTAAATTGCTCCAACCTAATTTGATAGTTCCAATCTGGAAAACAAACCCAGATATATTCAATTAATAAAAATCATACAAAATGAGTTATGATAACAAAGAGAGGATACAAACACAAAAATAAAAATAAAAGTACATAAAAAGGAAAGTGCAAAGAAAAAAATAAATAAATAAATAAATAAGATTATGGGTTATATTACTTGATGGTAAAATGATTGAGAATTTTAATGAAAATGCATTTTATTATAAAAATATAATTAAAAATATATATATGACTATGTTTATATACCTTTATCGTCTCATTTCTAATTAATCCCAATCTCATTTTTCTTCAAGAGATGTTGTTCAAGAAAAAATCTTATCAGAATATCTGCGCTTGAACATGTACTTTGCTAAAATTCGATGAATAAAAGAAAAATGGATGATTAAAGCAAAGCATGAAATATATAAAATATCAACAAAAAATCACAATCTTGTACCTTTGGGTATTACTCAAGAATGGTAAACTTTTTCAATAACATTAATATTCAAGAAATTATATGACGGATATTTGAATGGACAACCCTCCCCTACCAACACTTTAAGGAAGCTAAAACAATACATTCAGAAACAAACTAATTGACCAATCATATATAAAACAATTATTTAATAAAAACCTATTAAAATCAAAATTCCTAAAAAATAAATCAATCAAATAACTATTATGTAGAAAAGTATATACATGCTCGTGATCTATCAAAACACCACCACATATTTGTATAACATTGATAGTGAGGTGATATGCAACACCTCGGAAATCAACTTAGCATTTTTAGAAGAAAACCAGCAGAAACAGGTAAACCACGAAAGGGTTCACGGACCATGAAAGGAACCACGTACCGTCGACCTGTCTGTGGTTCACACCCAGCCCAGAAATGGTGGACCACGGGACCCTTCACAGGGCATGGACCACCACACAAGCCGTACTGGTGCTCATGGTAATGAGACAAAACCTCTCAGGCCCTGACATCAGACCACGGAGCCCTCCACAGGCCGTGGGAGGGTCCTCGGAGCTGAGCCGACAGATCACCAGCCCAAGTGAGGGACCAAGGGGACCTTCACGGTCCGTGGTGGAGCTCGTGGACCGGACCCCTAGGACTAGTAGATACTACCAACAGATCATGACCCAGTTAATGGGCACTGGTCCTAGTGACGGTCCGTCAATGGGGCCGTGGTTTGCCATGACAGATTTTAAGTCAAGGGTCATTCTGTCTTTTCCCCTATGTGTTGGACACCTAAACTACATTGTTTAACCCCTAAACTACGTAGTTTTGGTCAGTTTGAGCCTAGTAACTTAATCAGAACTTACCCTAATCAACCATTCACCAAAAACTAGAGCAAAAGAAGAGAATTCAGGTGTTAGCATCCTCAAGAACAGTATCAAGGTTTTCTTCAAATCCAACATTGAAATCGAAAGATTTATCCGTGAATTTGTCACCAGGTATGTGGGATTTCACTGTGGATTCCTTTCATCAACTAGGTCCCAAAATTTCACTCAGAATCTTGATTCCCTAAGTATTACTTAGACCTAGGGTTTCTAGAACTCCAGATAATTGCTATGATTTAGTTGGTGTACCGTTCCTAATTAGATTATCATGTCTTAGTGGCATTTTGTGTAGATTATTCCATGGAGCTCAAAACCCTAATTGTGTAGTTCTTTTAGTTCATGAATTACACTAGTTAGGACAGACAAACAAATATACATGCCTCAGTTTCAAATGTTTCTTTATTTGCATTTTAAGTTAGCATGTCAGAATCTTGAGTTATCCAGTTTATTTGCAGTTATGTTGTATTGTATACGTTCTAGTTGGGATTTGTCTTAGATCGAGTTGGACTAGGGTCAGTCACTCTCATAGTCCCAGAACTACGTGCCCCCATAGGAGTATAAGTCCCCTCTGTTGGGCATCATTTTTAGTGATCACGCCAGTCATGACTCTATACCCCTGGCAAGGTATATTGGGTCCTCTCGATGGGGAGTATACATTGGACTCCACATTTATTTCACGTGGTTTTATGTCGGTTTTTAGTAGCTCCCATAGTAAGGTTCTAGAGCATTGATCAGTTTATCAGTTACAGTCGAGTATTCAGTTTCAGCATGTCATGTATTTGGTCATTGCACTCAGTTTAGTTCATACTCAGTATGTTCAATATATTTATCATGTTCATTTTTTATCATTGCTCAGTATGCTTTGTTTATTTATGTATGTTGTTCAGCTTTATTCTATCATGCATGCTCAGTACCTTTCAAGTACTGACGCATACTCTATGCTACATCTTCTCGTGATGTAGGTTGAGGTCCTCAACATTCAGATCACGCATAGTTCGGTTCCCGCTCTCTAGTTCAGTAGTATAACTGGTGAGTCCTCATTCTTCGAGGACGATAGACATGTTTTCCTTTACTTTTAGTCATTCAGTTTCAGTTTTGCTAGAGTTAGTTGGGGCCATGTCCCAACATCTCTAGTCAGGTAGAGGCTTATATTCAGACATTGATAGATTCAGTTTTGGATTTTAGTTTTATCTTTCAGTTGTTATTGAACTCTTAGTACAATTTATATATTCAGACATAGATTGGGTATTCCCCATCATTTCAGTTTATATCATGTTTAACTCTCCACACAGTATTTTTCATTTCAGTTTATCTTAGTATGCTTATGATTTGCTAGCTTAGGGTTAGCTTGGGGTCACTCATGATCCTAAGTCATGTGTTTACGTCAATGGGGTAGCCTCAAGGCGTGACAAACTTTATATCAGAGCATTAGGTTTAAGTGTCCTAGGATGACTGAAAAGCTGCAATAAGTAGAGTCCTTTTCATGAGTGTGAAGTGCACCACATCTAATGAGAGAGAGAGGCTGCGAAGTGTTTTAGTAAACCCTCACTTTCTTCTCTACTCTTATCTTGTGTGAGGTATGATACAACTTCTCATTCTAAGTCATCGTTATGTGTTTTAGATCATGCCTCCTCGTAGAGCTTAGACAAGGAATGTTAATGCATGCAACGCTAACGCAGCTCCTCTAGTACTAGACCATGAGGTTTTGAATGCAGAATTTTGGAATGCTATTCATAATTTGGCTCAGAGTGTAGCCAACCAGAACAATCATCAGGTTCCATTTCCTGCAAATGCTAGTGGTGGATTAGTGGCAGCTAGTGTCCATGATTTTTTTAGGATGAATCTGCCTGAGAATTCATAGGGTCGCATGTTGGTGAGGACCCCAGAACTTCATTGATGAGGTTAAGAATATCTTTTAAGTGATGCAAGTGATTGGAATTGATAGGGTAGAGTTGGCGTCCTACCAGCTTAAGGATGTGGCTCACATTTGGTTCATGCAATGGAAGGAAAACAGGGGTGAGAATGCAGCTCCTGTGACTTGGGAGTGTTTTACTGGAGATTTTCTGGACAGGTTCTTTCCAAGAGATTTGAGGGAGGCTAAGGCTCAAGAATTTATGAATTTTACACAAGGTAACATGTCTGTCACGCCCCGAGACTACCCCCGAGACGCGGACACGGGATGTAGGACCACAAGTGATCCCAAGCTAACCCTGTTGGCATGATCATGAGCATACTAAAGATAATAAACTGATACGGGAGCTAAATCATAATTAAAATGAAAAGATGGGGAATACCCATATACTATAACTGAAATGAATGAAAACTGATGAGTTTAATACAAAGAAAATATTCACTCAATACTAAGCTGAATCTAACTATGTCTGAAATAAGCCTCTAAACTGACTAGAAATATTGGGACATGCCCCAACTAGATCTAGCAAAACTGAAACTAAAGACTAATAGCGATAAAGATAAGCATGTCACTAGTCCTCGAAGAATGAGGACTCACCACTGATGTTGCTGAACTGAAGATCAAGAATTGATCTAAGCGTGATCTGGATGCTGAGAACTTGAACCTACATCATGAGAAGATGTAGCGCACGTATGCGTCAGTACTTGAAAGGTACTGAGCATGCAGGATAGAGTAAAGCTGAAAGAACATATAACTGAACAAAGCAATAAAGCAATGAAATAAT
>JAJOOO010080018.1:0-48880 GCA_029582685.1 Solanum piurae
CTAAAAATCAGTTTTAGAGCCTATTTTTATGTTATTATATTTCTATAAAATACGCTTAAAAGGTTTACTTTGTTTAATCAAATTAACTAATTCTTATTCGAATCGGAGATGGTAAAATACTTTTAAATTAAAACCAAAGTTATATCTGGATAGTTGTTTTAAAAAATATCAATTAAAATGAAATTATAAAATTTATATATATAGCTTATATTAATTGCTTACAATTTTGAATTTTGAGCGATTAATAGGAGAAGTAAAAAGTGACACATGTCAGTACTATACAAATTCAACAATTTTAAAATTAAAGAAATAATTTGAAATTCTTTTATATATGTATCTTAAATTAACCAAAAACAAATCAAAAGAGTAACCAACTAAAAAATTCTTTTAAAAATAAATATTACAAAATTGTATTTTGCAAAAAAAAAAAAGAAAAAAAAAGACGCATGTAATTGTAGTTAATTATTTTAAAATAGTGGGATCAGTTTTAAAAATTCATAATTTTAATTAATTAAAAAAATAAAAAATCATAATTTTTATTTAAGATAAAAATTAAAAATTTAATTTTTTGACTAATCTATTTTGAATGATCTATTTTAAAATTTAAAATTTAAAATAAATAAATTAGTTAAATAAAAATGGGGATATAAGTAGGCAGTTTTAAAACTTCACATTACATTCCCACTCAAACACAAACTCTAAAATTTGATTAATTAAAAATTCATAAATAAAACAAATTATATTACACAAATTATAAATTTTAATATTTATATAAAGATAAAAATTAAAAATTAAATATTTGAATGATCTTTTTTAATATTAAAAATTAAAAATAATAATTAAATTATATATTTAAATAAAAATGAGAATCTAAATTGACAGTTTTAAAACTTCCCATTACATTCCACTCAAACACAAACTCTAAAACCTGATTAAGTAAAAATTAGTAAATTGAACCAATTATATAACACAAATTGTATTTCTTTTAACATAATAAGATACTAACAAAAATTCAACAATTTTAAAATTCAAAAAATAATTTAAAATTCTTTTGTATATGTTCTTAAATTAACCAAAAAGAAATAAAAAAGAGTAACCAACTAGATTCTTTTAAAAATAAATATTACAAAATTGTATTTTGCAAAAAAAGAAGAAGAAAAACACACATATAATTACAGTTAATTAGAGAATACGTTATACTTTTCCTTTATCTAATTTTCCAGAAGAAAAAATATAAAGTAGATTAGATAATAAAATAAATAATCCATTTTAAAACATTAGTTGATGAAGTAATACTTATATACAATGTGAAAATTAATAATGAATGACTTTTTTATATGATTTGAGTGAGGGATTTTGTTTAGTTTAATTTTGAATTAATAATTTTATATGGCTATGGCATCATATGATGTAATGTATAATTACTATATTATTTCTCCGTTATTTTAGTCTATTATGAAGTTCCATTATCTTGTTTAGAAAATTCATATCTTTTTTAATATAGTTCAAATCAAAATTTAAAATATCTAATAAACACATTGAGAAAATCGATCTTATATAGTGTTTGTACTAACTAAGTTTTAGTTTTACAACAAATCATTTTTTCTATTATAAATAGTAAAGAATATTTCGAATAAAACATATGTTAAATGTATCTAATATGGAACAACTATTTTTAGTAAGATGATCAACTAATATGGAACGGAGAGAGTATTATTTAAATATATCATTAAGTGAATAATAATTCTTATTAGTTATTTTTAATTATAAAATGATTATATTTTAAATGTCCGTGGACACGTATACTAATTTCTATAATTAGAGTTTTGCAATTAGACTAAAAGAACACGTGTTTAATATTTATGCATACACATGAATGTAACTCTAGCAAATTGACAGACATATTTTATACATAAATATAAATTCCAAAGTTGAAAGTTCACTATGTTCATCTAAGAATATATATATTAAATATAAAATAATATGAACTTAAGTTTAGTCATCAAATATTTTAATAAATATACTTATTTCTTTGATTACAAGTGATATATACACAAAGACATACATATCAAATATAAAATTTATATCTTATTCTAGATACACTTATATATCAAAGGAATAATTTAGTTAGATCTAAAAAAAATGTAATTTTTATAAGTCTTCAAGAACGAATCAGTGAGAAATTAACATTATGTTTAATTTCACTTAGAAAATAGAAATTATTTTTCATAGATTCTTAAGGAGAGTGAGTCATTAGGACGCGTTCATTGTATCATAAAATATTTTTGTATGTATCGATGTTGCTCCAATTAGTATTGAACTAATGATATTTTTGTGACAGGGTCGTTTGGTGGAGTGTATAAGAATAATGCAAAATAGGGTGTATTAGTAATGCTTGTATTAGTAGTCTTGCATTAGTTATGTAAGCATTATTTCTTATACATTGTTTGGTTTGATGTATTAAAAATAACAAATCTTGCATAATTTCTATTAAAAAAATATATGTTTATAAAAATATCCTTCACACTTTATTTATTTGTACACTTCCTTTGCAATAAAGTTCTTTGCTAAACCATCAAAAAAGATTTCTTTGCTAAAACACCATTAACTCTTCTTCTTCTTTTCAAAAATAATATTAAATAGTTGTACTATTGCATAAAAAAAAATTGTGAAAAGTTTGCAAAGATTTTTTTTTTCAAATTTATCGTCACAATAGTAAAAATTGTGATTAAATTATATTGAAGTTAAATTATTTTTAAAAAAAATAAAAATACTTAAGAGGCCATAAAGCATATTAAAACACCAACAAATTAAAAAAAAAACTAAAAATCAAATAAAAATAAAAATAAAAACTTATGACAACAAAGAAAATGAAAAGGCATTAAGGGTAGTTTTGTAATTATTTAATCTAATGCAAGTGTTAAAATGCTATGTATTACTAATACCTAGAATTCCTTGATATTAGTAATACACAACTTAATACACAATAGAGTGCATTAGTTATACATGACATGAAAAAGTGTGCCAAAACAAGGTACTATTAATACACACACCTAATGCATGCATTATATTTCCTAATACACTCTATCAAAAATCTTAAATACTATTGCAAAGTCAAATACATTTGACAACAAGTTTGATTTTATGATGACATGATTGCACGCAAAGAAGTTAATTGTAAAGTATATTTGCATAAATTGTAGACAGTGAAATTTTATTGATAAATTCATATTAAATTTTAGATTAGTCGTTAAATTATGATATATTGACCAAGTTAAATTATTGATTAATAACGTTGAATTATTTAAATTAAAATTTATATGACTTAAATAAAGTCCAAAATATATTTGGGCTAATCCGTTAAGCTGACAAAATGAGACCAATGCATGCTCTTCAAGCTCAAGTTCCTCTAAAATTACCTGAAGACCAAAATACCCCCCCCCCTCTTAAAATGTAGCTCACGACTATATAGAGGAGCCTTCATAAGACCAGAAGAAAGAAAAAGGAACAAGAAGAGAAATACGTAGAAAAATTGCTCTTCACTGGTGATCTGCAAGTATTCCGCATACAAAGGAGTCTTTGTCTCGAAGTTGTGTGCCACAAGTTTTCATATCTCTGTGATTGTGACTAAAACTTGGCCTCGCATTCGCGGTATAGTTTCAACAAGTGTTTCACCGATTCAAAAACAAAGAAAAGCCCTTGAGTTGACAATCGTGACGATCTTCTCCCCACGATCGTCAAGTCAATGCCTTTGCTTTGTTTTTGAATCAACGAAATACTTGTTGAAACTTCACCAATAATGTGTAGCCAACTCTAGTCACAATCTTGGAGATATGTAAACTCGTGACTCACAACTTGGAAATGAAAGACTCATTTTGTATACAGAAAACTTGTGGATCACCACTTAAAGTTTTCTTTTCTATGTATTTCTCTTCTTCTTCAAGTTTCTTTTTTTTTCCCATCTAGTCTTATTAAGTCTCCTTTATATAGTCTAACTTTTAAGCTAGAATTTGGGGGTATTTTTGTCTTTAGGTAATTTTGGAGGAACTTGGGGTTGAAAAACATGAGTTGGGCGCGTCTTTTCAACTTAACAGATTAGCTCAAATGTAATTTGAACTTTATTTAAGTCATTTAATTTTAACTTAAATATTAGTCCAACTTTATTAATCAGTAATTTGGCTTGGTCAACATATCATAACTTAAAGGATTAATCCAAAATTTATATGAATTTATCTAAAATATCACGGTCTACACAAATGATTGCAAATCCATTTACTCAACTAGATTTTAGAGATGCGTGTTTTTTATTCATACAAAATCTCAAGGACGTGTGAAATATGACATAGACTCGTTGATTTTTGATAATTTTTTCAACGTTCATGATTATTATTTTATAAAAGCAAAATAAATTTGATTTGCATACACTTACTATTTTAATGTTTGTGTAAATTCTGATAAGTGAATATTTTTACCAACTATCTTGTTTTTAAGTTTATGTTTTTAACTTGTTTAAGTGAGAATGAAAGCATTTGATGTGGTTTTCTTCATGTTTTGCGGAATAATGAGATATAGAGTTGATTGAAAAAAATAAAAGAGAAAATCAAGTGAAATCAACACAAAAAGGGGGACTAAAATTGAAAATCAAACCGGCAGCAAGTTTTTCATCGCGATCACAGTCAACAAGTCCACAATGAATCAGGATCACGTGGAAGGAGGTCGCGATCACAAAATCTTGGTCAACATTGACCTTGCGATCGCGGTCAAACTTTCGCGAACATGAAGAAGAAAATCCCAAGCGTCCAGGACAATGTTGAAAATTCACATTTTAATCTCAATTCACAATTTATACTCATGCAGAGCCATTTTGAGAAAATCTTTCATAATTCTGAATTTGGGCATAGCTTTGAGAGTAAGTTTTCATAACAACACCATTACGTGAAGATTGAATATTTTGATTGTAATAATTTTTCACCATTTCTTCAACTCTTTAATTTGTAATGCTTAATTCTAGGTAAAATTGTTCATAAGTGATTTAGGTTTTGCGTTGGTGATAAACAGTTGATGGTTTGTTGATTTTCATGAAGTGTTTTTGTAGTTAATTGAATATTTTCTCATATATAAAATGAGTTTTTAATTTGATTATCTAGTCAACTCTTGCTTCACTTGCTTTCCAAAAAATTTGATCACTCCCAACCCCCAGGACTTGTTCTTTACTTTGATTTAGCTTGAAATAGTTAATTGAGGTTGATAAAGATTGATTGGTACTAATTTGAGGTGTAATTACTTAAATTAAAGGATTATAGTTAGAAATAGTGAAATCATTACAATCCCTATATTCGGATCATCTTTATTGTTGCTTAGCTAGATTTGAAAGAGCTAGTTGAGATATATTTATCTTTGACCGAAGGATATAGGTGGATAATTGAGGTTTCAAGGCATATTTGATTTGACCCATGATTAATTGAGATTATATGATATTGATATACAATGAATTGTATAGATGTTGATTGACTTCCCATTTCTAAATCTCCTTTGATTCCTTGCTTGACGAGACATTTTTCCTTTATATCTTCTACCCCACATTCTTAATTGTCATTAGTGATTTGGGTTTTGTGTTAGATATACACAATTGGTGGTTTGTTGATTTTCATCGAGTGTTTTTGTAGTTAATTGAATATTTTCTCATATATAAAATGGGTCTTTAATTGTATAGTCAATCTCCTGCTTTAATTATTTTTCGATGGATTAGATCACTCCTAGGATTTGTCCATTTATTTTGATTTAGCTTGAAATAGTTAATTGAGGTTGAGAAAGATTGATTGATGCTAATTCGAGGTGTAATTACTCATTTAATGGATTATAGCTAGAAATAGTGAAATCCTTGCAATGCCTATAATTGAATCATGTGTTTTGCCACTTAGCTAGGTTCGAAAGAGCTAGTTTAGATATATTTGTCTATGATCAAAGGATATAAGTAGATAGTTGAGGTTTCAGGGCATATTTGATTTGACCCAGAATTAATTGAGATGTGTGCAATTGATATACAATGGATCGTATAGATGTTGATTGACTTTCCACTCCCAAATCTCCTTGGATTATGATGTGAGGTCAAAAATATATATTTTTAATCATTACTTGCCTCATATTTATTATTTATATCTGTCCTTTTTAAGCATTAATTTTATGGATTGTGCCTAATAGTATATTTTATTTGTAGGATTAAATTGGTGTAAAGTTGAAGAAGTTTGAAGCTAAAACGAATTAAAGTTGAAAAGTTGAAGAAGGAAATCAAGCAGACAGCTTAATGGATTAAACTTTATAAAATAATATATATGTTGGTTGAAGTAGAATTGGAAAATTCCACGTGGCAGTCATTGAAGACGTCTCCAACTATTGAAGGCGGCGGAAGTCTAAGGCGGTTACTGTTCACGCGTAAAACGTAGAGGAATCCTTTTAAGTTTTGGATTCCAAATTTAGTTTGGACTCAATTATTTTATTTAGGGTTTTCTACATCGATAAATAGTTCATAGAAATAATTATTGGAGAACCAATAGAGAGTAAGGAGGAGGCAGAGGTGAAGATCAATTAGAAGGTATCAAAGTATAAAGTCGTCAATACTTTTTAGGGTTCTTTTCTTCTTCTTGTTTACTAATGGACATTAGTAGCTAAAGCTCTTGTTCTGGAACTGTAGCTATGGATTTAATGTTGATTATTTAAGGTTTTTGAATTAATTCTTGGTTGTCATTATAAGTTACTTTTATATTATTGTTTTAGTATTTTGTGCTTGATCACCATAAAATAAATCTAGTGTCTAATCTTAAAATCGAACGAGGAGGGATTAGATAGACCAGAGAATATAGAGAGCTCGGTCCACCCATTAGATTGAGGTGATTAGTGTTCAGGAGTGACGCCCAGACGAACACCTTGCTTGGTTAAGAAATAGGATGAAATATAAATGCTCGCCAGTTAGTTTATCTATCCCCGCTCAACGATGTAGTTAGATGGCTAACTGGGGTAGGCGGCGAGAGGCGAACCACCCAGACCATACTATCAACCCTATAAATCAGTAACTTGATAACTAAAATTAATTCTAAGCTAAAAATATGATACATGAAATCCAATACATGCTGCAACCCTGAGATTTTCCAACTATTGTAAGTAATTTTATTATTTTGTTCTTGCATTCTTCTCTTTTGGCTCTCGTAAATAAATAATTAAATAAGTATAATTTAGTAAAAATAGTTAATTGACAAGTCCTTTGGGTTCGATAATCTGGTTCTTTTAAGAGCCACTATATTACTTGCGCGACCGCGTACACTTGGGAGCAACAGATTCCTTGCTTGACGAGGCCTTTGTCCTTGCTATTTTTTATCCCATATCCTTAATTGTTACCGAAACCCTCCCGAAAATACTTGTATTGTTTGTTCGAATTCAAATTACTAGCTTGTAATTCTTTATTTCTTCAATCGCCTTTACATTGTTTCTTGTAGGATTCGACCCCAACCTCATACGTTGAGTTATATATTACTAGCGACCGCCTACACATGGATTCATGCGGTGTGTAGTTGAGCGTTGTCACATTCTTACTATTATTAATGTTTATTGTACATTCATATTATGAAATGTTTTGGATGTATTTTTTTATGTTGGCGAAAAGTATGTCAGGTAAATAGAAGTTAGCCTTCTCACACATGTGACAACCTCTATTACTTTGGTGTAAATGGGAGATGAGACGAGATTTCACGCAATTTATCATATTTGACAATTATCATATGAATTACAATCTTTAGCATTGTACAAGGAATGACAAAAGTCATTTAGTATTTTTCTGGTAAAAATAAGTTTCACTTAATCTATTGTGAGAGGCCATATGTGAATTCACATTTTATTGAATAGATCAAGAAACTCAATTAAGATACATATGGTATTTGAATATCACTTATACAACATTATCTTATGAGATAAATACATACGCTTCATAGGAAAGAACACATATTTCATACCACGTATGCAAATAAAAACCAAAAGCGCTAAAATTAAGTTATATCTTGACTTATTATGTGAAATCTTATTGAATACTCTCACGACTCTAATTAGTAGCTCAAAACTTAGTTCAATATTCATTATCTTAATTAGCATGCTATCAAATGACCATGAGAAATTCAATTTGGCATAACATGACTAAAAAAGCGAGTTAGATATAAGTCGAGAAACTCATATTTAGGGGCGTGTTTGGTATGAAGAAAATATTGTTTGATTGATTAAATATTTAATTTATAAAAACAAACTCCTTAAAATGATTCCAAATAAACACCTTGATACATTTAGAATATCTTTAATTTAAAACCCAAAAAATTATAAATCTTATTTATTTTTTCATACTTCTTCGTATCTGGTCAAAAGGTGAAAAACAAAATAAGAAGTTTAGGACAAAGACTTTTTAGGTGAAAAAAATTAGTAGGACTAAGAACAAAGATAGAAAAAAAATTATTTTTTCTTTCCCTCACATTATAATATAGCACATGATGCGAGCGCTCCAGTCATTAAAATAAAAAATTTCAAAGAGAAGCGCCAAATTGCGCCAAAACTCCCGCGCCTTCCGACCACATCCCCCGCCCTTTATTTCTTCCCCTTTCTTACCTCATTTTCATCTCTTTCTCTTTTTCACTTTCACTCTCACACTAACAATGGAGGGCCGCCATTCCCATCCATCTACTCCAATCCCCGACGACTTTGTTCAGAAGCGGGGAAAGAAACGGGGTAGTTATAACTGTGGAAGATGTGGCCTTCCGAAAAAAGGACATGTTTGTGATTTGACTAAGGAGTTTAGTGAAGTTCCTACTCCGACATCTAGTGATGCTAAGTCATTTGTTTTGCCTTCTCCGCTTTCTGTTGTTCGTACTAAGCCTACTCCACCTCTACCTCCGCCACGTCAGGCGGTTCCTCAGCTCCGGCGAGCGCTTTCGTTTGATGACATTGGTGTTACTGATGAATCGCCTGGATCTGATGATGATGAGGGTGAGGGTGAGGGGGAGCTTTTGGATTTTGAGAGTGAGTTGGATTTAGGTGGATCTGGGAAGTTGCCGGCGAATTGTTTGTGGGAAGTGTTTAAGAGATTGCCACCATCGTCGTTGCTTTCTTCGGCGAAGGTGTGTAAGGGTTGGAGGGATGTTTCTAAGAAGATTTGGAAGTCGGCTGAGGAGCTTAGACTTGAGGTTCCTGTGAAGGCTCAGATTGGACTTGTTGGATCGGTGTTGCAGAAGTGTCCTGGACTTGTTAAGCTTTCTCTTAGAATGAAAAGGTTTGGTTTTATTTATTAATTAATGAATGATGGTTGGATCTATAGATTTATTAACTGGATTTGTCTTGTTTAGAAACAAAATGGTAGCTTTGTTGAAAACTAATGAAGTACTGGTTTTGGTGTTTCAGTGATGTGGATGCCACAATGCTGGCCTGCATTGCATTTTCCTGCCCGAATCTGGATTCACTGGAGATCCTCACTTCTGATACCTCAGTCAATCGAATCACAGGGTATGCTTTGGATCTAATGCTTACAAGATATTTGATGAATTGTCTCTATGACTTGATCTTAATGTTGAGTTGAATATACTAGTGTTGTTATCTTGTAAATTAGATGGAGGTGGATGTTGGGACATCCCATAGAGGGCTTGGGTCACGCTTGGCCTTTGGGTGTTTGGCGAATTGGCTTTTGTTTCTTAAATCTGCCAATTCTTATCTTCTGATATTTATCCATATTCACTTTTCTAGCCAAGTTGACTTTTTTTTTAATGGTATTTTGTTTTTTGTTATGACAATGCATTCTAGTAACAAAGTTTTCCTTTAGTTAGATGTGATTAATATCTCATATGCAGTATATGTGCTGTACATATGTGTCAATGCAGAAGCAGAATATCTGTGGTTATCTTTGGATTGTTTTCTCTTCAGCTGGAAGTCTTATTGTGGATTTGTAGTTAACTTACTCATTCAGGTTCAGTTGCATTGAATGCGAAGAACTTACATTTGGGAAGTCAGTGACTATGCTACTTCACATATAAACAAGAGCAATAATTACACATAAATTCCTAATTAGTTAGAGCCTCACTGTCTATATTTCTGATTTAGATTTGTTTCTATCTAATATCTAATAATTTATGTTTCCTAATATTAGAAACATTACATATTTATTGGAATAATAATGTCGAAGGAGATTAAATGACTTCTAGTGAACATAGGACTTAAGTAATTGTACAGACATGTCTAAGTCTTAATTCAATCTAATTGGTGTTGCCTATGAGTATCTTTCTTCTTCTTTTTTGTGCTTTATTATTTGCATGAATTTCAAGAGATTTTAAGTCTTTTGAATAACTTCTTTCCATATGATTTTATATCTATCTTATTTTGTTTTACACCTTCAAAGTTATAGTTTCACACATATGGATTGGTACATCTCAATTGACTTCCTCTTATATTATCCTATGTTTGCTACTTGAATCTTCTGTTCTTTAGCATTTTTAATCTAATCTAATCTATGATTGCACCTTTATATTACATATCTTACATTCAATGCCATATCAAAGTTGCATATGTATTTATGGGCCCAACTAAATACCATTTATGAAAGATTCATGAAAATCATCAGTCTATCATAGCTTTTCCGCATTGATACATTTTGATCAGTACTTATTGGCAGATATATTGTGATGCTGTTAATCTCTTATTTGATGTCCAAATTGGAATGTTGGTATTTTTGAATAATTAGACATCTTCTGAAAGACCCTTAATAAAATTACAGGGGCTTGGGCACTTGGCCTATCTTTTATATCCAGGAATGATTTTGTAATATTATCAATGACAGTCTGATCTAATGTTTCTTGTAAAACCCATGTGTCTTATATAGGGATGAATTAGGTCGTTTTGTTGCTGATAAAAGGTGTCTTACCAATCTTAAGATGGAAGGCTGCTCAAATCTCGGGGGCTTTACTCTTTCTTCAACCAGCCTTTCCACTCTTTGCCTTTCGGAACTCTTTTGTCACTCTAAGATGGTAAACTGTCTAATGATGTCATAGCATTAAACCTATAACTATCTGTACTTAGTCCATTTTCTGCAGTACAACCCTTCTTCTGACATGTTTCCACTTGCTTAGGTCTTCAACTGCCCCAATTTGAAGGAGATCTCCCTGATTTTTTCTCGCCAAGAGAATGAAAACACTGATCTTACAGCTATGATGAATGGTCTTGGAAGGAGCTGTCCAAGACTACAGAACATTCATGTTGCCTCAGTTCGGCTGACACATGCTGTTGTGCTTGCTCTAACAGCAGCAAATTTAAGGTTTGTAACGTTTTTTTGGTTTTGGCTCTTACATTTTTCTTTGACTAATTTTTCTTTTATTAAAGATATCTTGAACCGTCATAAAGCTTATTAGTTACTGCTTTGAATTTCAGGGGATTAAGAATGCTTTCACTTGTACTAGGATCAGAAATTACTGATGCATCTGTAGCTGCTATTGCTTCGAGCTACTCGAGGCTCGAATTACTTGATTTGAGTGGGTAAGTTTCACTTTCTGATATCTTATTTGGGTCCTCCATATTGTTGGGATGGCAAATACTGGAGTGTTATATTATAAATAAACAAATTCTATATTTATCTAATTAGTAGATTAGTTTCTTGCTTTTCTTCCAGTTTATTTTCTTTTTTCTTGGGATGTCCATGTCCTCTAAAACAATCAAAACAGCCATAAAGTAGAACAAACTAATGAATACTTAAGCTGGTATATTGATGGCTACTTTAACAAATAACATTGGGGTAGTAATTGAACTAAGTTTGATGGTTGGGAAGTAGGCTAATATGCTAGTGTAGATCTTGGAAAATTATTAACTTAATTTAGAACGACATTTAGGTTATGTCATTGTGACCCCTTCAGTGCATAGACATGCACCTGCATATCTAATGTCAACTATTTCCCTTGTTACAGGTCTAGTATTAGTGACAGTGGCATTGGGATGATATGCAATGTATTTCCGGAGACATTGTTGAAACTTCTCCTTGCTCTTTGTCCAAACATCACATCAAGTAATACTTAAATCTGCTTCCTTGATATCCAAACCAGCACAAATTTTGGAATGCTCACTAATTTATTTTCTTTCTTGTGATTATTTTATAGGTGGCATACAATTTGCTGCAGCTCAGTTGCCTAATCTAGAGCTAATGGATTGTGGAATGAGCATATGCGATCCAGATCTAGACAGTCCAGCAGCACAGGAAAATGATAATGTCGAGTTACAAAGAACACCAAGTAGTAAATTACACCTTATTTATCAGAAACTGATTATTAAGCACAGCCACCTGAAGAAACTCAGCTTATGGGGTTGCTCTGGCTTAGATGTAAGATATCAGTCTATAAGATATAAAGATTATTCATGTCATTGCTACTGTTGCTGATTGAAATTTTCACGCAGGCATTATATCTTAATTGCCCAGAGCTTAGTGATTTGAACCTGAACTCTTGTATGAATTTGAATCCAGGTCTGCACTTTCATGTCCCTCATTTAGGTTGTGAGCTCTTTTGGAATTGAGGCTCTTCTTTCTTTATCTAAACCATAAATTTTATATTTGACTACAGGAAGATTGCTACTTCAGTGCCCCAATCTGGAAAGTGTACATGCATCAGGTTGCCAAGACACATTGGTTGAAACTCTTCAGAATCAGGTAAACCAGCAGATGTCTCCTGCATTTAGACTTTGTTTTCAGTTCTGCATCATCCTTCTGGCTAGGTGACCTTTTCCACGTGTCAGACTGCTAGTTAGGACTTGTTAGTCTTTGTGTGGATTCCATAGAGTTGAGGCACCTGTAAGATTGGCAGAGCTATTATGTGCTCTTTTTGGGCAATCCGATCATACCTCTACAATGCTGTTTTTCTCCTGCTGTATAAAGAAACAAACTTCCTTGGTATTGCCTTGGAGATTTACTTAGTTAAAGCTTCCTGCTCTCTCTGTTGGTACATGTAAGGTTAAAAGTAGTACTAACAAGTTAGTAATCATATCTTTTTGCCCAGGGTAGGGTGAGTAAAAATAGATTTTAAAAACTAAATAGTTACACTACTCATATCCTTTTGCCCTGGGCTAGAGCAGACTAGAAGTAGATTTTCCATGGCAGTAAGAACATTTGAATCACCACAGTTCACTTTCTGCCCAGTTTTCTTGGTTTCAAGTCTTGACTCCCTTTTGTTTTCCATGCAGGTTTGTGGTGATTTTATGGCTGAAGACTATCATTATCCTTGTAAACGTCTTCCTGATGGCTCAAAAAGGATCAGAGTTCCTCATTCATACAGTCCCCAGGTAATACGAAAAAGCTTACATCACTACAAGCTGACAACACAACTAAAAGTTGTGATTTTTTTCCATTTTCTGTCTAGACATTGCCTTTCAAATGATTCTATCTCAAATATTATTTTATGTATGTGCAGCCATTTGATGATGGAAAGAGAAAGAGAAGGCTTTCAAAGCAACGTTGTGCAGTGCTTGTTTATTAGTCAGAAACTCATCTTGTACTGGCTTTGTTGTTACTCTAGGCCATCTTATTTGTCTATTCTTTGTATTATAGCGATCTGAGGTCAAGGCCTAATCATGTAATCTTCATTGATAGAACTAAACTCAATATTATCAATACAGGGATTATATTCCCTTTATCAATAAAGAGTGCTTGGCACTATGAACTTGGTTGCTCAAACGTAAACTTTGTGATATTTTCAGCATTTTCCCCCTTTGATGGAACACAGTTTTGTTTGCAGAAGGTGCATTCTGCTTGTACATGCCAAATTCTGGCGAGGATGGAAATGGTAAAGAGTATAACTGTTGACATGGATGCAATAATCCCAAAAAATAAAATTTTGTCAAGATTTTTGAGTGTGTTTTCTTTGGTTTAACACTCAATCTCATTGCAACAAACTTTTGTGTTTTTTAATTGACTAGCTAACTTTGTAATTTAAAGTGCAAAACCACTAAAACTTTAACAAATCAATTTTATTTATCCATTTTGAACTATGTATGAGTAATTTTTTTATTGGACGAGGTCAAGTTAAAATACACCCAGGTATGTTTTTTCTTGCTCATGAAAGAGTATAAGACATTTTAATGAAGCTTTTGGAGAAAATATAAAATTGCGGACTGATTTATATACGTATTATCTTTCTTCGTATTTGTCAAATTAGGCTTTCTCATTGCTTTGGCGTTTGATGAGTGATTATGGTTGATCAAAATTTTAATGGGTTTATTTTGTTTGAAATTTTTTTTTTCTTGGATTTGTTTTGAGATGTGAAATGATTTTTTTAAAAAAAAGTAGTCACTTTTTTTGTGTGGCGCGAAAGGATTTTTAAAAGAAGAGTTGACTGGCAAATTTATAAAAGTACAATGTAAGTATTCATCTTTTTAATTGATTTCAAAAATGAAAAATAGGACTGTAAAGAGGAAGGAAATAAAATGGAGACGAAGAAAGTGAGAGGGAGAAAATAATTGGAGAAGAATAAAAATGAAGGACTCGATGGGAAGGTAGGTGGTAAGTGTGCAGACCAATCACCAATGTAGGGGTGGGTACTGTGTGCCTGGTATGGTATGATACGGTATTAAAAAATTCATCTCGGTAATTTCAATTTACGATTTTAAAAAATACTATATCATTACAATGCCAAATTAATTCGGTATGGTTCGATATTTTACCGTACGGTAAATGGGTTACCATAGTTTGGTCAACTTCTAGTCTTCAATTTTCATACTAATACTTTATACATATAAAAAAATTCAAAATAGAGTACATACAACTATTTTTGTTAATCAATCACCCAAAAAGAACATTTAAACCAAGATAGAGTAATCGAAATTTCAACATTTCAATAAGTACTACTATTTTATATATTTGCTAGTATTATATAATTACATATATATGAATCTTATAGGGAAAATGCATAAATTGTCCCCTAAACTTGTCACGAAAAGTCAGTTACACGCTTATACTATTGTGACGACCTATTACACACCTGAATTACTTAAAAGTGAATTTATTTCAACCCTGACACATATACGACCAGTCACATGATGAGAAAGTGTTTCACACTCACGCCACACCATCACCATGTCACTGCCACATCAATAATTACGTCAGTTTTTTTTTTTTTAAAAAATTCACGTCACCCAATTTCTTCTTCCCTAAACACCATCAAACTCACCATTAAATCACTACCATTGTAGCTATTATCATCAAATTCACTTCTCCACCACCATAGATTTCTCCACCCATAATCAAATTCACCACCGGAATCTTCCCACAACCATTGCCATCATAAAAAATCGATAACAAACATCATAAATTTAACTAAATTCACCATCGAAATCATATCACTATCATTGAAATTCATCACAATCATAACCATAAATTCATCATCCACATCAAAATCACGAGTTTCAATGTCATTATCGAAATTAAAAGTCATACCACCACTAATTTTTCACCCATCTCCAAACCCACCACAAAAAAATATCACAATATACAAATTTCATTCAAGCTCAAAGAGGAGAATTGTGAAAACTTGCAATATTTATTTGCAAAGATTTTAGGAAAAATTACTTAACTACACATAATTTACTATCATATTTTCTTATTTTTCCAACCATTTCAAAAAATATCAAAAATCCCTTCTTTTCCTCTCATCATCCCCTTTTTCGGATACATTAATTTGAAATCTCATACCCATGATTTTCCTTCCTTTTTTCACGCCACAAATCTCTCCATAATTACACCAATTAAACTATTTTTGAATTTCAATTCTTTTCTATTTCCAATTAATGATTTCAAATTATTCAAGAGGTAGATTTCTTTCCATCACTTCAATTTCCGATTTCTTTTATTATTATTTTTTAATTTTTTCATCTTAAAAAATAAAAAATAAAATTACCTCCACCCCCGCCCCCATTGAAATCTTATTGAACCTTTGCAATTTTAGTTAATCATATCGTCGTTGAATTTTTTTTTGAAAAATATATTTTTTCTTTTAATGTATCTACTGTTGAAAAACGTTAAAAAAAAAGAAGAAAAAAGTTGGATTTGCCATTGCACGACCATCACTATCAAAGATACAAATTTTTAATGTATCTCATTTATTTTGAGTCTTAAATTAGTCTTTGTTAGTGTTATCATTGATCCGATACATCACTACTACAATAACATTTGTTTTATGCAATGTATCATGTTCATATTTAAGGTATTGATACATAACTCTATTGTTGTTGAATCTTCGATTAGTGTTTATCATGTTCAATATAAATGTACTTGATACATAAACTTTGTATTATGTATCACACAAAAAAAGAAGCTAATTTGAAATAATTAAATGTATAATGTATTTTTTAATTTTAAATTGTAGTATTTCTCAAACAAAATAAGATACATAAATAATAATGTATCATGTACTAATTTTTTAGTTATTATACGTAAATTCGAATTTATAATGAATGTATCTGATACATAACAATTACCAAACAATAATGTATGGATCTCAAACCTAAAATCTTATGGACAACACTTTCTTATTTAATATATCTAGTAGAAATACAACAATTATTAATTTAAATTGAAAGGATCTTCATGATGTATCTTCTCAAAATTTTCGATAATTTTGAATCAAAATTGAAAGGATCTTCAATGAACTAGGAGAATAATTTTGAAACTCAAAATTTTCAACAATTTTGAATCAAAATTGAAAGGATCTTCAATGAACTAGAGAAGAATTTTGAATCTCAAAATTTTCGACAATCTTGAATCAAAATTGAAAGCATCTTCAATGAACTAGGAAAAGAATTTTGAATCTCAAAATTTTCGACAATTTTGAATCAAAATCGAAAGGATATTTGATGAATTTGAAGATTCACAAAAGAAATCATTTGTCCAACAACAATTCCATCATTGTTGTATCTTTCATAACTGACCTCGCTTATCCAAAATTTCGACAATTTTTTTTATGAAACAGAGAGAACGATGAACAAGAAAAAGAAATTTAATTTTTGATTTTTTTGGTTAGTTACACTATATGATTGAATTCTTGACAATAATTTGGAATGGAATAGCGCAATTTATGGGATCTTAATTTGATTTTCAGTTTTTTTTCCCTTAATTAATGCAACAAATGGATACTATGAGATCTTAATTCAATTTTTCAGTTTTTTTTTCCCTTAATAAGTGCAACAGATTGATACATAATGTATCAACAATAATGTATCCGGATCCTTAATTATGTATCCGAAATGCCTAAAAAATATGGAATTTGTGTAATTAGAAAAATAATAGGAATAGAAGGTAATTTAGGTTTTACACTATAAGATTTATGTAAGTTATACAAGATTTTAGTCAGACAATTGAAAAACTAGTGCTCAATTTACTATTACTGATTTTGAAGAAAATCTAGAGAGAATTTTTCTGAGAGAGAAGACAGATCTATGAACATACATTAAAAAATTGAATTTTGTACAAAAACCCAAAAACTTTTTACACAAAAAAAGCAAGATCTGAAATTTTTCTTATTTCAAATGCTCACAATCAACAAAATAACACAAAAATAATTTGAATAATCCGTTCTTGACTTGACGAATTTGATGTGGGAATAGTAAGGATTGACCAATTTCAGATGTCTCGCCGAAAGTTTTTTCGAACAGTGAACCTAATTAATTGAACAACTTCGCGATCTTTGCGATGAGTTTCTATCCCACAATGTTGTTTTCTATTTTTCTCTTGAAAATTTATCATGAAAAAAAAATATTATTTTTCACATTAGCCATAGCAAAAATAGTGTTTGTGATTAGAGAAAAATGGAGGGAGAAGAAAGGTAGGGTAACGTGAAGGAGAAGGGTGGGGGTGGATTTTTTTTTTTTTTTTTTTACTCAAACGCGCTTGTTTTATTTTTTATTTAATCTTATTTCCATGTTAGCTTTGAGGGTGATATTAAATTCACTTTTGAGTAGTATAAGTGTGATAGATCACCTCAATAGTTTAAGCGTGTAACTGACTTTTTGGTACAACTTCAGGGGTGAATTTGTCACGCCCCGAGCCTACACCCTTGGCGGGACTGACACTAGAGAACTATTGCTGGCCCCAAGCGAACCCTTGACCTGACTTACTTACTCAGCGGAAGACTCTAAGCATTTTTACAATGATCAAATGCACTTCTACTCAACTGTTTAATAAAATAACTTAGAACGTTTAAAGGTCAAACATTCAACTTGGCCAAAATGGCAACTCAAGTCTTAACATATGAAATAATAATGTAAAGACAACTGAACTACTGACTGTCTATGAAGCCTCTAAAACAAGGAGGGATGTCGAAACAAGACCCCCAATCATCCTAACAAATGAAATACTAAAAGCAAATGATAAAAAAGGATCCCTCCGGAAAGTAAGGAGGCTCACCAACTGACTCTGAATGCTCAACTGGATCAACGAGGCGCTGGATGTTGATCCTGGTTACTTGTGTCTGCATCATAACAACGATGCAGACCAAATGGCATCAATACATTGAATGTACGAGTATGCGAGGGGAAAACTAAACATAACATAAGCTTGAAGGGAATCTGAAAAAAACACTTACATTGGCTTTACTCAACTCATGAATAACTTAACTCAAATGCAAAGTAAACAACAATAATGGTGCAGTTATACAAAGCATTTAAAACAGCAGTAACAACTCAATTTGTTAAAGAAATGCAATAACAACTCAGTTTACTTGTAAAGTAATATAATACTGTGGGAGTTTCTCTAACCGATAACCTCCACTACGAGCCTAAGTGGTGATACAACGTCTTGCCCACGCTGCCAGAACTGTCATATACTTTGCCGTTATATAGAACGCCTTAACTAAGTGGATCCACTAGTCTCTGCTAAAAATCACTTAAGGAATCATCTAAAAAGTATGATTCCTTTACTACCCATGATGACTACATGATTTATGGAGACTTGAGTTATTATGAACTCGCATCCCCATATCGGTGCTCAATACTACTCCCAAAATATACTTAGCTCATATGTTTTTAAAACAAAACTTCTTTCTTTGGTTTGAGATAATTACTCAAAACTTAGCTTAAAAGCTCTCTTGGAATCGGTGTTCCCTTTCTTGCTCAAATGTGAAAACATTTTAAACTCTTGGAAATACTTAGTTCCCGTATAATCTTTGAAGAAATGAACTTTGCTCATACTCTTTACTCAACTCAAAACTTAAGTCTTAAAACAAAGTTAAAACGTTTGTAAAAGACTTTTGGAAAACTTTATGAATTTCTCTTAACTTGACTCTTAACTTTCCTTTCCTTGACTCTTAACTTTCCTTGAATTGAATTATGGATTCAAGGATTGTGATTTGTGATAGGAACGATCTCATGATGTTTAGGAGTGTTTTTAGATAGTTAAACACGAGAAAAGATCAATAAATCACTGTCTGGAAGCAAGTACGCGACACGAAGATGTATTTAAATTTTTGGTCGTAAAAATAATTTTTGAGGCAGAACGGTCCGTGACCGCTCCGCGATGCGAGGAGGATTTTTCCCAATCTGAGGAACAGGTCTGCGACGCGGAACTAGTACCCAGATTTGCCCGACAATTTTCCTTCTTCGTTTTCCAGCCCTAATTCGCCTAAACTCTGTTCTTTTTCCCAACTTCTCTTTAGATTCAGATACCCAGCAAATGTACCTAAGAACCTAGCTCAAAATAATTCTATAATTCGACATAATGATCTCAGAAACTTCTCAATCTCAGCCCAATTCAATAACGATATCAAATTCAAGAATACATATCAAGAATATCAAACTTTCAACCCCTTTAGGACGAATTCATGCTGAAATAAACATGTTTGACACGTGGGTGAACGAACCCAACGTTATGAAAGCCTCACATACCTCGTAGGAATCACCCCTTGACGAAATCCACAAGCGATTCTTGAAGAACTTGACTATTCTTGCTCCTTCTCCTCTTCTTTTCTCTTCTCTCAAAACCCTAACTTAATTTTCAAAAGCGTAAACTGACCAAGTTCAGTTTAGACCTCTAAGTAATTACCGTATGAAAAAGACCATAATGCCCTTCTAAAATCCGGATTAGACTTTCCTTATTTGAACAACCCAACTTCAAATGGGCATATATGCACTCGGAATTGAGTAAACTCGGTGGCGTTTGAAAGACTATTCCAAGATCTTTCCTACGATATCTAGAAGCACACCTAACTCATCCTGAGCTAGGAGTTATGGTCGTTTGAAGTTGACCAAAAACTCAAACTGAACATAACAAAAAAAAAATTCTAGATTTTTGTTCTTTCCAAAAATGACTATTTTCAATTTTTAACTTCTTTCTAGTCCTTTCAATTAGCGAGATATTATAGAATTTATGTCTTTTCTCAATCTTATATGTAACTATATACTTCAATACAGTATTCCATATTTCGATATCTTTTTTATAAATACCAAATATCAGCTTTTTAAAAATGCATACCAAATACTACAAAACCCAAACCCAATTCAACAATAAATCCCTTTAAGCAATAGTCTTATCTCTGTCGGTTCTCTTGACCATTGCTCTAAAAAAAGACGCTATGCAGGCAACCCCATCAGAGTGGGTGATAAGCTAGTAACATTGTTTGCTCATGAATTTATTGTGCCAAAAGATGATTGACGATTTTACTAGCATAGATAGTTTTGTTTTCATCAAAACAAGAGGTAGCAGAATCAGTGACAAGAATATCAACTATCAACTTACAAGTTTATCATACATTTTATTTAGTTATGTACATTTTGCTAGATAGACACTAAAAATGTGCATAAACAAAAAAAAATGGGGACAAGTGTAGAACTCAATATAATTTATACATAGGTTATGGATCATTTACAAGGAAAGTTTACACCTTCAGAAATAACATCTTTAGTTGACATCCTGGAGCAACTGTGGAGCTTTGGTAGTTTGGGAGATAGTTCTGGCATCTAGCTATATAGTCTTATGCGAGTTTTAATGGGTTCTCGGCATAAAGGACACAATTGTATCGTGGCACCACACTCCTTGCATGTCTGATTCAGAAAACACAATGAAAGATATTCATTAGTCATTTCCTGGACTAGAATATGAGTTGTAGGTAATCTATAATTCAAATGTTAATAGCAAAAGCTAGACTAGGTGCTAGGCGCATCCAGAACATGAGAATCAGTGGCTGAATGAGTACTAGGACCAATGAAAGCACTAAACATGGAACCTATCATAGGTCATGATGAAATAGCCTTACCAATACCAAGTGACCTCGAAAATATGCTAAACGTTATGATCATTCAAATAGGGCACACATCAAATCTCTTAAGTCACAAGGTTAGATGTGCTTACTGTCCAAACTTCAAAAGAATGCTTTGGAGCAAATAAGGTCCTTAGGATAACCGTAGTCATGAAAACCACCATTCGTCCAGTGAATGGTAATTAGAGAATCTTAATATCAAGCAAAGTATCTCTATTCTTTCTGCTACTGTCAGATGAACTAACAGTGCATCAAAAGTTCGTTTCAGCAGCATTGTGTGTTATTCTGGCAGGATATGCATGATTAAGTAGGAAATGTAGGTGAATGGTATTTCACCATGTGAGATGTCAGAATCCAATATTCAAGCAAGTTTTCCTTTAGAGTAATGCTAGTAAGGAATTCCAGAAAATGATATGCTTGCTATTTTTTTTTGATACCCTCACTGTTTAATGACACTCTAAGGATTTCTTATAAAAGACTGGATACGGAAGAGCAAAATGAATTGCAAACTAAACATGTTATCTCTGGCCTTTAATTTCCACCATTTTTGTCTTACATTCAATGATGAGATCCTTATTGTCACCATTCTTTACGGAAAATGAATTGATCTAAGCAGCATAATGTTATTGCTATTCTGGAAAAAGTATCCATTTAGACATTCTAAAATTATATAATAGATTATAAGCTGAAACTATAGCAGTCAAACGTCTCATGTAAACTTAAAAATATTATGCCTTAGATAGATTATAAGCTGAAACTATAGCGGTCAAACGTCTCATGTAAACTTAAAAATATTATGCCTTAGATAGATTATAAAGATTAGATTCAACACTAACAGTAGTTAAGCGTCACTTCTATAATCACTTACCAGATGACCACATCCAAAAGCCATGTCCTTTGGGTTTGTCAAGCAAATGGGACAAACCTTAAGAAAAAGGGAAAACATTATTTAGAAAAACAAACAGAACGAAAAAAAAGACTTTTACAAACATTGAGTTATACAAGAAGAGAAAGAACCATATAACAGAAACACTTGCTTGTTCTGCAGCTCCTGAGTCAACAGGTTCATAGCTTGTCACATGTGGCACTGATTTGACAGCAAAGTCATGATCAATTACTTCACGAGGAGGAGGAAATGGCCTTGTACGAGGGCCTGTATTGCTTCTAAATAACAAGTTTTGAAAAAGTTAGGCATCATGTAGATGCTTTCACCTTGCAAGAAGAATATACACAAAGATAGATGCTACTCACTCTCTGAATCGAAGGCGTTGTGTGGCTCGGTACTGAAATGGAATTTCCATTAGTGCAGCAAGAGCAAAGGCTGTTTCCTTCTTGGCCATCTCTGAACGCTCAGACATGATTTTTGTAAAATTAACGAACTGCAAGTGGGTAAACAAATAATTAGGAAAACTGAAGTTGATTAGCATCAAAACTTTCATCTCTAGAAGAAGAAATAATCCTCTACAGGAAGGCTACATATGGCTGAACTGTGCAAGATTATTCCCTTCCAAAAAGCGAACCTAATCATCTATAAAAGAGGGCCAATTATACAAAAAAAACAGAAAAGTTCAGTCCATTTTGTAGCATGAGGGATTATCCTCCATGCTTTCCTTCTGTTAAAAGCTGCTCCATCTGAATTCCCCAACATTCCTAAAGCACATCAGCTATTTTACCCTATTGGCATGACCCAAACGGAACATGTTAAAGCATCTCCAGCCACAACTTCATTGCAAAATTTATGGGCAAAACACGAGGATGAGCCTCCTTCGAAGTCCCTTACATATAAAGCATGAGATCACAAGGATCGTCGTTCTCTTCCAAAAATCTTAGCAGCAAGAACGACACCCATGATTTGTCCAAACAAAACTAAAAGTGACTTCCCTAGGAACTATTGAGTTCACAATTTGAAGCTTGCTTACATTTTAAAATGATGTACAAAATGGATTTAAAAGAGAAAATGGACACAACATTACCCTGCCTGCTCCCATCTAACATAAGTCCTTTTTTCAGTCATTGTATTCAATTGAAATTTCTTCACAAATCCACGTCTTTCTCTTGAAAATTAAAGGAATGAAGCAAATTTATAGACAAATTCCTCCATCTTCTGCTAGTCGTGCAAGTTTCTCGTAACTTTGCAGTCCAAAATCATGGTTCCTCCCTCTCTTAATAAATTCAGCTACCATTAAATTTCTATTCAAAAAATAGAAGAGCATACATCTACTGAAGTCTGATTCAAAACACCCACTGCACACCAATGTTTATCCCAGAGAGAAATTCTTCTGCCATAATTAACCACTCAAATCATCACCGTTTCTATATCATTCGGTAGCTTCATGGTGTCCTCTCATTAGGTTGTGCCACCTGTTCACTATCCCCTTTTTTTATACCATATTTCTCGCGTATCACATTTCTGACTCCTTGCTACCAAACTCCATAGTCTCTTGACAGTGCATGCCCTCTTTAGCACCTTCACATTCTCATCCTTATGGAAAAGAATTTTGTTACTGTATTCTCTCCTTTCTAACAGATTATAATGCTAGAAAGAAGTATTGCAGCAAACCCTTTTCCTGATGCAAAAGATGAGCATGAAGAGAAGAGGAGGTTGCAAAGATGCTTTCTGTTTAAGTTTCTCTTCTTTTTTAGTAGATAACCCTTTTTCAATAGGTTTACAGCTAAGACCAGTTGGGGGAGGGGAGCGAGCAAGAACACACCTAGAAGTTGGAAGAAAAATCCTTCACCAAAAGCATGGAAACCTTTAGGAGACAGGTCATGTGGTGCAGTAATAGTAATAGTCGTGTGTATTAGGCAGATGCCACAATCTGTTTAGAGAAGATTCCTACAAATCCTCTTACTCGAAATCAGCTTCAATTCATCCCTGAGATTTAACAATAAATTACTTTTTCGGTATCTGTTTAAAATATTTTAACCAGCTAGCAATCACAGACTGATAACCTCCTATTGGAAAAGGTATAGTCTTTGTATAGAAATTTTTGCCAGATATGCTAGACAAGCTGGGCAGCAAGTTAGCAATTGTTTCCTAGGCGATATTGACCAATAGGAGAACCAGCAATCAAGCTTGTAAAAGATAAAAGGAGAGGTATTATAACATGGTAGGATAATGACTTATCTTCGATCTGTAAGTGCTAAAGGGAAAAAGGACGAAAGGTAAGCCTCATAGGCACAAATATCGTAACTGTAAAATCCAGAACGAAAAAAATAAAAATAAAATATCTAGAACAGATGAAAGGTGAAGCATAGTTGGCTTAACCAAACATGCTAAAGAGATGGAAGTAAAGATAAAGAATGTCTTTCAGTTATACCTGGAAGTTATCAAATGCCCGTTGTGGAATGTTATCATCAAAACGTTTCATTTCATCCCACGGGCCATCTCCAACACCGACCAGAATAATTGAAAGAGGATATTCACTGCATGCAAGCATGTCAAGTCAGGCAGGAGAATGGCACTATAAATCAACTTCTAAGAAAGGTTGCCTGTTTACCTAGCAGCAACAATGGAATTTACAGTAGCCTGTTCTTGAGGGCTAAGGCTTCCAGGTGGAGTGTCAAGGCTCCTTGTTACCTGTTTTTAGAATTTGGTATAACTATGGATGAAGCAAGGAAGAAGTCAAATTATTTCCAAGAAGATATGAACCTGTCCGTCTGCGATAATGACAAGGACATGATACTGCCCATTATTTGCTTCCACTATATCAACTGCAGCATTGACTATCGGGGCAAATGAAGTTGGACCTACATGTTTTTCAGATGAGTTAGGATAATCTTATCAAGCGAGAGCATTTCATCATATAACAACAAACAATCACATGATGCAATAGTATTAAGAAACACAAAAATGAGGCGGACCTAGTCCAATAGTAACATAGAGGCTCCAAGAACTTCAAAGCCTTGGGTTCAATTCTCTAGAAAATAACGTTTATACATCTCGTATTTGTTATATCGATAACCTTTACAGTTTAGTTCAGATTGGTTAGATTTGTTAACATAATTCTTGCAAAAACTGGGGAACATGGTTAGTGAAGATTCATATAACCTAATCAAACTTAATCAAGACTGAGGTGTGGTTGTTGTATTAGTTCTTGCCAAAACTGGATAACCATACTATCATAAGTTTCTCCACCCTCTCTAAACACGAAACTTTGCAAATCCACTCCTCCCAATGTTGTTGTCACAAACAACACCTCAGACAGTTATTTTTTTATAATGGTAACAGTATATTCATCAGCACAGAATCTGTGTTGGGAGCCAAATTTACAGAAGATCCATGAGTCTAAAATATATCTTTGAAGAGTTCCACATCGATGGTTTAAGCGACGGGTGGTCTCTTTCTATGGTCTTGAACAATCCTATCCTCATGAGCTAGCTTTTGGGGTTGAGTTAGGCCCAAGATCCATTTCTTTGCATGGTGTTAGAGTAGGGCCTATCCCAATTCTTGTTTCCCGATGTTGGGCCCCGCATTAAAATTCCCAATTATTGACCCAAGATACTTGAAACTTCCTCTCTTGGAGATGACTTGTGTATCGATATTCAGTTCCACATCTACCTCGTAAGTCACGTCACTCAACTTCCACTCCAAGTACTTAGTCTTAGACTCCAAGATTTTTCTCCAAATCTCCAGCCAATCGTTAACTCCGCCGCCTCTCCCACTCCAAGTACTTTGTCTTAGTCTTAGACTCCAAAAAAATTCTCCAAATCTCCAGCCTGCCATTAACTCCACTGCTCAGTGTTATGTCATCTACAAATAGCATATACCATGGAACCTTCCCTTGGATATGCAACATCAGTTCATTCGTCACCAAGGCAAATAAAAATGAGCTAAGAGTTAATCCTTGGTGAAACCCCATCACGACTGGGAGTGTTGGTCCTTACTCGTATTCCACCAACAACTCGGATGATATCATAAGTTAATGTAGATGCTGGAGAACATATCAGCAATTTGTAGAGCTTAGGAAATGATAGTAAGAGCTAATGTAACATTTGAGATAAGAAAAGTTAATATAGTATTAAGAGAATTAACGTATCATTGGAAATAATAAGATCATAGTCATCAATTGTTGCTTGTGTACATATAAGATGTAGTCAAGTATATTTAAAAAGCTGAGTTCCAAAAGCACTAAGCAAATTAGAATCAATAAAGTTAGTTCCTATTTTTCCACTCAGATTTTCCACAATGTAAAGAGATGCACCATCTATAAATCAGGAGTTCATTTAAACTATCATAACACAGTATAAACTTTGTCAATGAAAGATAAACATAGGATGGATGAGATAATCTCTACTTTTTTGAGAGTTTAGCATACAAGGTTAACAACAGGATACGTTATATGACTATGGACGCCACCGCAACTAATTTAAGATTCAGAAAGGCAGCCAATCATATCAAATACTGTATGAACCAAACAGATTACCCCTATCCAACCACTGAATAAAGGAAATTATGAAAGCAGTATTCAGCTCAAACCTGCTAATTTCAGATAAGGAACAATTTCCTTATATCTTGTAAGAGCTTCCTCAAATCCATTGCAAGGCCGATGATCAGTGTAAAAGCTAAACACATGCTGATCGTGTGTGGTTGCTAAAATTTACAGAGACAATAACCCATGGTCAAGGCTATTTGAAACCATCTTTATTGTTTGTGAAAAAATTAAGGCTCAGAAACAAAAACTAACCATCACCAAATCCAAAACATGGTATCAAGTTGTCTTCATCAAAAGGAGACAAAGTTCGCCCAATTATAGAGATGGCTTGCTCATATGGGTTGGCTGTGTGACCAACTGAGTGGAGGCTTCTCCTGTTGAATGAAGACTTCCCTACAACCTCAAAATTGTCAACCCATAGCCTCCACAACTTGAGACAAACACAGTGACTAATAGTTTAGTGATTGAAGTAGTTCACCTGTCCATTCATTGCTTTTGGTGAAATCAATGCCAAGAATCAAGTTTGACGATTCAAGGCCTGCTTCTCGCAATGCGGTAACAACCTGACATAGAAACTCTTTCTGTTATTTATATATTACATTGCTAAAAAGTCTAGCTACTACAGTTCATTAACAAAGTAAGCAGTAAAAATAGAAACACCACATGAACTGATTCATTGTTAACTTTTTGCCTAATATAAGTAGATCTGTCAATTCTAAGTTTTTAACTAGAGAAAATGGTCAAATTATAAAAACCAATGGTTCCAATGATCATGTTTCAGAATACTAGTTCTATATGTTCAGTGTGGGCTATTTTTTATCTTTAGCAATTTTGACTGACAAATTAAATAGAAAACAGAAAATGTCTACATATTGTAATGTAATACGACCAGCAGCTCTCTAGAGGTTGGACAGATCTAAGTTACGCAGTACATCGCTCAATATTTCTGACAGCACCTGTGAATGTGCAATGCACAATTGTACTTGATTTGAGATATAGCTATTTTAGCTTCTAAGAAGCACAACATGAGCTCTTACGACATAAGATATTCTCTCTAAATAAAGTAAGGCAGTATAACTTCATAGAATATATGGTCGCTTCAAATGTTGAGATACAAGATTTATGATTCAGAATAGTGACAAAATTGTTTCTTTGTTCAAATATCATAATTCATTAAAGGTGAAAGGTTAACATGCAAAGAACAAGAATCTCTAAATTACTTGAAGCAAACAAAAGATGGTATCTGAAGTTAAGGAGAACAATGCGAACTTGCGATTTTTTGTTCATTGCCATTTGATGGCCCCACTTTGGTCCACCATGAGATGTTCTGTGAAACTCTATAAAAATCTGGAAAGAATGAACATGCTATTAAGAAATTAACCTCATCCAAAGATTTAAAGTTATCAGCTATGTAAGAGGCTTGCTGGTTCCTTTGATAGTTTGCTCTATCTGAACCACCGGCATATGATGTAACTTGAGAATCCACGGAGCTTTCTGCATATGTAGTAGGCTGATATTGAGGATTGGAGCCAATTTGATTTCTTACACGTTCTGGGCTGTGGTGATAATGATCATTGTGAGCGTCATTTAAGGCAGACTCTTGATTCCCCATTGTGTAAGAATATGTTCAGTGTTATCAAGAGCTCTGCAAAAACACTCTGATAAGCTGATATAGCAGTAATTTGAATTGTATTCACAACTACATACTAATCAGAAGAGCGGGTGTATTTATAAGTTATATTTGCTAGAGCTCAGGAAACCATAAGTGCCCAATCAACAACTCTGTCCATGTACACAGAACTCATTTTAAGGATTCATGTTGATAATGATAAACAGGTTTTAGAAGCTGTGTAATGACATAACAGCAATATGCTTCTACAGAAATAGAAGTTCCGAGCACAGCGCCTTAACCCAAACTTCTGACTAAGTTGGATAATTCCTTTTGAACTTCCCCTTATAACAAGTAGTTCCAGTATGTTTTCTCTTTACCTGAAGCTACTGTCACTGATGACTGAACCACTCTTTAAGGTTAATATTCTGATGAGAACTTCCCGTACAAAGTAAATACTGCAGTTAGAGACTGAAATCAATTCATTCAAAAAGAAAGAAAAAAATCAAATAATATTCGGTGGACTGCGGTTAATTATGCTAATAGACCACAAACTAACGGAGTAAGCTCTTCTTCAATCTACTGAGAAATTGTATTACTGCAACTCCTCCTGTAGATTGGTATAATAGTACTAATATCTCCTGATCCTGGCAAAGGTTACCACCAAAAAAGGAACTAGGAGAGAAGCAGAAACTAAATGGCTCTTTCGTGGAGTATAGATATAGTACATCATTTATCAATGCAAAATAAAAACAATTTTTACATAGAGCTTTTGACATAGTCACATTTGACGATATCTGTAGAAATGACCAAGTACGGAACTTACATAAGCTAGAGCTTCCAAGGAGAACCAAAATGAACCTAACAAGGTTGACTGGTATTAACTTACCACATGGATACTATCGGTACCCGTATTATTCGTCACTCAACCCATTTTTTATCCGTATGAAATATGAGCCATCAGATATTTTATCTATTGTTTTCCCAATCCATTTTTGACCCGCCCATATCTGATCCTACCTGCTCGTTTTCCAGCACTACTCGAGACATGCTTATGAGTCTGAATTATTTTGGTGCATGTCTACTTTACTTGAGATATGAATTACATATTTGTTTCATAAGTATGATCTCTTAGGTATGAGCTTTCAGGTAGCATCTGAGTCATGAGATGAGTATCTTTTAACTACTTGGATTGGCATGTTTCAAACTAAACCTATATGTTTTCAAATGAAATGAGAACTTGTCACATAACTGATTATGTGTAATATTGAACAAGGATTTGCATATATTGATATATGAGATAATCATATATGTAGAAGTCATATAAAACGAGTTTTGAATAAGAAAGAGAATGAGATAGCGAAAAGAGATCCCTGCTTACAAAGGTGGTGTTAGATTCCAGTTATCCTCAGACAATAGGGTGGATCTAAGCTCAGCAGTCGCACGGTATGTTTGGGGCAAACTTCATCTTAACTTGTACTTAAAAACAGTCGATCCAAAATGTAATGCTTTTCCTAATGGAACATCTAGGATCTAAGCTACTAGTGATACCTATCCACTTGACATCCCAACCTCAAAAGCAAAAGTGACAAGTATAACTATACTCCAAAACCATCAATATGGATAAACATTTTGGAATTTCATTCTTTTTTCTCCTACCCTGGTAACTTTGACACCGAAAGGAAAAGACCTCCAATCTGAGCCTTTTCTTTCCTTCTAAAAATTCTCGTTAACTACCCGTTTTATCCCAACCAACTGCAGCAAAAAGCATCACCCAACTTGAGCTTAATTTAGTCAAACGATTTAAAACAGAAAACAGGGTAATGAATAAGTCATAATTAGATAGAAGTGATAAAATACGTAACACATTATCAACCATCAACCTGTTAAGCCACATATTCTACTTATTGAAACCTTGGCTCAACCATTATCCCGGCTAGGATGGATAAAGAATCCAATACAAGTATCCATCAGTTCACAAATGTTGGAATCTTGAGTTACTAATGAGGGGCGGAGCTACAAGCCTGTCTAAGAGTTCAGCTGAACCTAGAAGCTTTGGCACAAATCTTGTATTTGTGTTTAAAAATTCATTTAATACGTACATACATATAATATATCCAGAACTCAATAAGTTGTATTTTCTAGAATGCAAAACCCACCGCCTCAAAATCCTAGTTCCGCCTCGGCTACTAATTGATGCCTCACAAGTAAAGTCAAAGTAAGCCATGCATCAATGGCTGGATTTCACTAAACCACTTCATAAAAGTAAGTTTATATGATTATAGAGATTCTAAATCCCAAATTGATGTGTGCACATTCCCCAGATGCAATGAAGTTACTATTGACCAATTTATAACCAATTAAAAAACCCCTTTCTAAGTACTTAAAGAAACACACAAAGCAGCCTTGTACCAATTCCCAATCTCAAAAAACAAACAAAGACCGGACAATTCCAGCATTTTCAAGTCAAATATAGCAATAATTACTATATTACAAGGCATTTGGCCATAGATAAAAATATTTTTTACTTCATTTGTAATTTATGGAGTTGGAGTTGAAAACGAAGCTGTGTTTGGTTAAACTTTTTTGCAAAGAATATTTGGAGCTGATTGAATGTACTTTAACACAACTTCAAAAGTGAAAAGTGAGTTAGAAAACATGTTATAATTATTTTTTCCCCAAATTTGAAATACAACTGATTTTCAAATAAAGTGAAAAATTATTAAGAAAAAAAGTTACTAATTAAATTCCCTCCAAAAAAATCAATACCAACTTTAGATAATCTCAAGCTAAATTGTTCAAGGAAATTATTAGTAATAGGTAATATTTGCAGATCTATCATGTCCCGATCCGGTTCATGGGAACTTTTGTTCAAATTCTATTAAAAATTTACCAAATAAAACCCATTATTGACTTGTAATAGTTACAGGAACTCGTAAACTTTAAATATTGAATCCGTTTGTTTGAGCTAAAGTTAACAAAAATCTAGCAATTCCCCACACACATATGCTATTTACAGAAAAAGAACCAGAAAGCAACAGTACAGAAGCCAAATGGATGAGAGAGAGAGAGAGAGGCAGAGAGCAGACCTGAAGGATATTCGGATTTTCAGATTGCACAGTGAATCTGCTGCTGGGGCCTGGGAATTACCCTTTTGAGCTTTTTCTAGAAGTTTTAAATATATTTATAGTTTCTAAAGTTGTCAGTAATCAAAGTTGTTCCTATTTGATGGCTGCACGTTGAATTATGTGAGTTGGCCACTTTTTTGCCTCTATTTATCCTTGAGCCTGAACACAAATAATCCATTTTTAGTTATAAAGACTTTTTTGCCCTTTACTTATCTAAAAGAAATTAAAAAATAGTGTTGAATATTGTGTATTAGTAGTTCTGATATTAATTACGTTTACATTAGTTATGTCGAGATTATTTCTTATACAATATTTGATTTGGTGTATTAAAAAAGAAAAACTATATAGTAAGGCAAATATGTGTTATGTATATATGTATGTATTATACACAATTGTAGTGTAAAAGAAGGAAAAAGTCTTAAATATGTCATTGAACTTTGAAAAAAAACTCATGTGTCATTTCCATTTGAGAAATGACTCATCCATGTCATTATTGGTTAACTCAAATGGCATAGATGAGTCAAACTTTTATCGAATGGCCTCAATAAGTCTTTTCTCAAAAGTTCGATGACATATTTAAGTCTTTTACTTTAAAAAAAATTACTTAATTAATGACGTAGTCGGATCATAATTAACCACGTGTAAAAAATCATTTTGCAAAATGAAAATTATTTCCAGTTAACAAATAATGGCGTAAAAGAACTTTTTCTTAAACGGAAATGACATATATGAGTCAAACTTCTAACAGATAGCATAAATGAGATGTTTCTCAAAGTTCGATGACATATTTGAGTCTTTCCCTTCAAATAATTACATTACATATTATAATTAAGATTTTATAGGAAATCTCGCCTCTGCCCCCCCCCCCCCCACCTCCACCTTCTCTTTCGTTTTTCTCTCTCTCTATTTCTCACCTGAATTGAAATCAAATAAGCAATAAAGGGCTTGCGAGTTCAGATGGGATATTATTGATACAAATCAGGCGGGAAATTTGTATCAGGCTAGTCTAGCTATAGATGGTGGATACCTCAATCTATTTTGCCTCTTCTCCTCTTCGATTTCATACTCGGACTCTTAATATGACAGAATGAGGGAGAAATACAATATAATATCAATCATATTCTAAAAAAGTATACAACACATAATTACAAATATATAACAAGGATAAAATAAAGTAGAATACATCGATGCAATCTATAGTCAGGTGCATATACACTCAAATACATAGATACATTGTAAATACACAAGGAACATATACACTTGTTATAATTGTATTCGTTCATACAACTTGATAAAATTATATTTATTGATATAGTTATATTTGTTGATACACTTGATAGATAGTGAATACACAAGGAACATATAAAGTTACAGATACACTCAAATACATTGATACATAATGAATACACAAAAAACATATAGACTTGATACAATTGTATTCATTGATATAACTTGATACAATTGTATTTGTTGGTACAATTGATACATAGTGAATACGAATGAAATAAATACACTTGATACAATTATATTTATTGATACAAATTAATTGTATTTATGATATAACCTAATACACGAAATACTACATTTATTTATCCCTCTTTCCTAAATCTCGCTTGCCTCTCTCATCACTCTCCCAATCCCACTCACATTTCCCCCTTCTAATATGTAACTATATATGAATCGTAATTATGCAAAATATAATTATAGATCTCTAATTAAGTCCAAACTATAACCATTTTTAAAGTTTCTCTATTAAAAAAAAAATATATTGCATAATTTCTAAAATAAAAAAATTGTTAATAAAAACACCCTCCACAAACATGATGAAAAATATGTGAAAAAGGTTTGAGGGATAACAACACCTTTAATCATGCTAATGCATGCATTAAAGATCTTTATATTACTAAAAAATCATGAATTTCCATATATAGTTATAGGGAAAAGGCATAAATTTACCCTTGAACTTGTCTTGAAAAGTCAGTTACACGCTTAAACTATCATGACGACCTATTACACACCTTTATTATTTAAAAATGAATTTTTTTTACCCCCTAAAACCGATGTGGCAAAATATAAAAAAATAAAAAATAAAAAAATGCGTTTGACAGTAAAAAAATAAATTAAAATCTTCTTTTTACTATCACCCTACCCCCACCCTCCACCCCCACCCCCACCCAATACATCTTCTTCTCCTTCTTCACAGGCAACCATTTTCTTCTTCTTATTTTTTTTCATCATTTTTCAATACCCAATTTCTATTCACCCCACTATACCTCCACCAAAATTCTCTTCCCCCACCCCCATCATATCCTATTTTAATGCTTATTCGATTTCATCATTTTCATTATATTTGATTTTTCTCTTCGACTTTATTGGTGGTTGATAAAATTGATGATTAAGTTTAAAAAATAAAATAGGGAAAATGCATAAGTACCCCCCAACCTATGCCCGAAATCTCAAAGACACACTTATACTATACTAAGGTCCTATTACCCCCCCCCCCTCCGAACTTATTTTATAAATAATTTTCTACCCCTTTTCTGCCTACGTGGCACTATCCTCTAGGTCCAACACGTGTTGACAATTTTTTCAAGCTATCTGGTTGATAGTGCCATGTAGGCCGAAAAGGGGTAGAAAATTATTTATAAAATAAGTTCGGGGGGTAATAGGACCTTAGTATAGTATAAGTGTGTCTCTGGGATTTCGAGCATACGTTGGGGGGGGGGGTACTTATGCATTTTCTCAATAAAATATAATGATGGATTTGTTGGCGTGGGGTGATTAAAGAAGCGGGAATTGAAGGTGGTGGAGAAGAAAAAATTGATGACAATGGTGGTAGTGATATTTGGTGGTGAGTTTGTACCTTTTGATGGTGATGATGTAATTTTGGTGATGAGTTTGTTTATGGGTGTCAAATTTTGTTGTGGATCTTTCTAATTTTTGTGGGGATAATGGTGATAGTATGATTTTGATGGTGGATTTGATCGTAGGTGGTGAAATTTATGGTGACTATTTTAATTTTCATGGTAAAATGTATAGATTTGGTAGTAATGTGGCAGCAATGGTAGTGGTTTCATGGTGGTGTTCATTGAAGAAGAAACAATAGAATGATATGGAGAATTTTAGTCAAAAATTGACATGGCATTGATGTGGTGCAAGTGTGATACACTTCCCTATTGTGAGAGTGGTGCTACACGTCTTAGGGAGTAATTTTTTTTTGTATTTAGTAACAGAGGTTTAATAAGTCACCATATTAGTTTAAGTGTGTAACTGACTTTTCGAGACAAGTTCGGGGGTGAATTTATGCCTTTTCCCTATAGTTATACATACCTTAATATCAAATAGAGTGTATAACTAATGTTTGCATTAGTTATACATAAGTTGAAAAAAGTGTACGGAATAAAAGACTAGTAATACACAAAGCTAATGTTTATGCACACACGCACGCACGCACACACATTTATATATTTATAATTATTTTTTTCTAATGCGCTCTATCGAACGACCGCTTCAAGGGACAACTTGGGCTAGATCTAAGTACCTTTTGTGATGACCCGCCAAGTCGTCATCATGCCACTTAAACGCTACATGACACATTTGTCCATTTGGAAGACTTAAATAGGAAATATACTAAGGTGCCGTTTGACCACAAATATATTTGGGAAAAAATTTGAAAACTAGTGTTTGGCCATATAATTTGTCATTACTTGGCAAATATATTTGAAAAACATCTCAAGTTTTCAAGTTCTAGAAAAAACTAGTTTTGGGCCAAATTCTAGTATTTGAAATTTTTTAAGAATTTAAAGATTACCCCAAGTTTTATATTTTATAAAATACATCATCTATTAATCCCAATTAATATATATTTACAACCAACTCCATTAAAAAGAACAATTTATTTTTAATAGGTTATAATTCATCCTCAATCAGTGACACGTTTAAGTATGTGATTATTGTACTTCTCTTGCCTATATTGTTGTCTTTGTTGTTGTTGATCGTCATCAATTATGCTATAATTTTTTTTTAATGAAACATGTTCATTATATATGACAAAACAAACTTATTAAAACTTCATCCAAACATGATTTGCCAATTTTTTTTTGAAAATTTGTGGTCAAATGCTATTTAACTATTAGTGGAATATTCTAGAGAAATAGTGAGATTTTTTATGGTAGATCCTAGAATTTCATAGATTTGCATGGAAGATCCTTGAAATATTTTAAGCTTAGTGTTCTAGAAATTAAAGGAGACTTATTTGTAAATATGTAGAGATTTGGACAATAATTATTATTTGCTTATTATCTCCTAGGTGAGTAGTATAAATAGAGGGACAATCATTTGTAAATGCATCAAACAAATAATTCAAGTTCTCTGTAATACAAATTTTCCGTGCAATTCTCTTGTAATTAATCTACTATTCTCTTAGCGATTTCTAATGTCGTAGACTGACTTAACATAACAAAATTATGAGCGAGTTGTCAAAAATTGCATGTGTGTTTAGTTGAAAACTAAGGACACGACAATGTGGTATCAGAGACAGGTTACAACTAAAGAAATGAAAATTGATAGAGAAATTAATGTTGCTAATACCCAAACCACCAGATTTTTGCTGCTAAAATGGGCTATAACAAAAAAGAAGAAGGAATGATATACACCAACAAGAGTCGGGAGATGTTGCTTGAGATTGAATCAAATGAAATGATTACATTCCACTAAGGCGAGCGAAGATGATGTGGAGGTCCTACCTGAGGTCGTATTGCTCAAATAAATAGTGAGTTATGTAGGTTAATGCGGAGATGAACGTCATCAAGATATTTAATTTAGAATTTTACAACATTTGTATTTTAAAAGAGAATTAATTTTAAGGATAAAATCAGAAAAACTTCATTAATTCTATCTTGATTTTATAATTTGACAAGTAATTTAAGATAAATATTTTAATATTGTGGACATGTAATGTAAAATAGAAAAAGTAATAATTTAAAATAATATAATTAAATTATGATTTTATTTATTATATTTTAGAAAGTGTGTCAAATCAAACGTGAATAAGTGAAGGAGCAAAAGTGAACATTTTTGGTAAATATGAAGGATCTAAGTGGTGACGTACATAGTTAATGGATTATTGCCGATTTACCCAAAAACACAAAGGGATATATTTGTCGTGAAAATAAAAATTCGCGACTGTTCCAATGGAGGCTTCATCATTTCCGGCGAGCTTCACAAAACTCCGATATCCATTTTCAGGTTTCCTAGACTTTAAATTTACTCTACAATTACTATAGATTAATAATAATTCAACAAAAATCATATAGTTCAACTGTTGCACTCTTGATTCCGTTTATTGATCAATTTTCGTTTGGTGAATAATTTTTGTCGTAATTATTGTATGTTTAACATTTAAATTTTTGATTATGGAAATGTATGCAATTGTAGTGAACAATACAGATAAGTAATTGAAAGAATAAAATGATTCCGGTGCCAATTTCGCCTTTTATGTTGTCAATTGTGGCGAAGTCAGAGACTATTCTTTTATTTGGGGTTTGGATTGGCGTTGCGTTGCGAAGCTCAAATAGGTGGAGTTTGAACAATATATTATGTATTCTTTCAAAGATCATAGATTACAACAATAATTTGGGCTTTGTAGAGACATTGCTGAGCGAACGAGAAAAAAATCATGTGTGGATTAAGTGTTATGCATCTCCTTCATTCACGAAGAATGCTGCTGGAACTTTACTCTGTCAAGCTGGGGTTCGTAGTCGGAAGTGAAGCCTTTTGCAGGTTCAGTTTCTATAGCTAGCTTGACTTGTATAAAACTGAAGAGATGCGCGTAAAGACATTTTTGTTTTCAAATGATTAGACCTGGATATTTGTCTATGACTATCTCATTTTTTATAGTCATTGCTGAATGTAGTGCAGTTTGCAAATGTAATTCGTATATATTTTTTAGGTTTCATGTAGCCGAGAGAGAGATATTCCTGTCATAGAAGCTGGGTATGCTGGCTATCCCAAACCACATAACAAATATTTTGAGTTTTACAGTTTCAACTATTTCTGTTTTGCCGTACCTTAATGCCTCTTTTTGTTTCTTTCCTGGAATTGCCTGTTGACATTTATTGCTTTTTCAGTTTCCTGTTGCTCCTATTATCTATACTAGCCTACAATACTGTCGTAGTAGGATCATACTGCTTGCAAGATTTCATATCGTAAACTCCGAGTCAATTATTAAGAGCATTTACTAGGTGTGAGGTGTGAGCAATTGCTTTTCTTTAGTTTTTTAATTATGAGTCATTTTTGTACTACTGATATATACATATTATTCTGTAAGGCTTCATTTAAGCAACCAAAAGAGACCTCCAACTTGTAAGAGAGCTGACCAAGTGAGTTATGTATCATCTCAGCGTGTTTTCTATTGTATCTGGTGTTTGAAGATAATTGAAAGAAGGTTGAAATTTGAATAGCTTCTGCTATGAATAGACACCGCAAAAGTCCTAGCTGCTTTTAATGACTGTGGCCCCATATACATCAATTTATAACATTCATTTTCTTGTTAAATGAGTGAAGAACTGAAGATATGACCTTGACTCATTTCTTTACTCAAGTGTGATTGTATTTATTTTCTTCTGAATTGGAAAGGGCCATATGCACTTCTCTGGCCGCATTTCTGGTTGTGCAAGTCAAGTTATTAGCACGAGCAGACCTTGTAGGGACCTTTTCCTAACTAACTTTCTGATTATATGAATTGGGATTCTCAATATAACTCATATGAAAACTAGACCCTCTCTTTCTAGAATTATTGGCTGACTTGACTGCAATGAATTTGCCAATTCCATACCAACTATGTTTGACTGACATTGTTTTTGAGGCATTTGTGCGGAAAGAACTTCCCAATGTTGTGGGACTCATCCCTATTCAATATTTGTTCAATAGTATGGTGACCATGCTGCACTACTTCATGTCTTTGATAGGCCTGGTGTTCATTCATTTAGTTTCGAACAGGCCTACGCCAATTCGAGATGTAGGGGACTTCCTTAGGTATAGGACAAATTACTCTAGTTAACTTATGGTGGATTTTGCAGCACTTACTTAATGCTTGCAAAGTAGGACAAGCGATTGGTATGCTTCAGATTCCTTGAAGATGAATTACCAGTACCAATATTACGACGCAAGCAACCACCAAGCTTGTGGACTCCTTTGTTGTGTTTGTGTTGATTGATCAAGTTAAATCACAGGAGTTTATATTGCTCGCACAATGGTCTCAGGAAAGTTAAAAGAGACTTGAAGAGGACAAAAAACATCTGGAGTGATAGAGGCGGAGAACTAGGATTGAAAAATGATGGTATAGATTCATACAAGCTCTACCTTATATAATACATGGGCTACATCTTTAGATCAGGCCACATCCTTTTGTGGTTGACACTTAATATTAGTTCATTGTTTTCTGTTTGTTGTATTTTTATTTCTCTTGGCTTGGTCATGCCTAATCCTATTCTCAGTATGATTTCTTCCACTGTGGGCCCTCCTGTGCTACTTTTTTTTCTCATGAATAAGACTGCTAATTATTGAAAAAAAATATAACTCAACTCTGGAAAGATAGCTCAACTCCAGAAACAAATCTGTGTCTGACTGGAACGACAAAATCAATCTAGACTGAATATGTCATGTTTGCTCTTCTATAGATAGTAGATACCTCCATTTCTACATATGGCTATTTCATAAGCTATCAATGCATTTCCTGCCTATATGCTAAAAGATAAAGCTTGTGCAGTTGCATGTCTCGCTTGGCATGAGAAAATCTGTCCTTGTGAGATGGGTAAAGTTGAGCCACCTTATACAACTGTGATATTTTTTATTAATTTGTATTTATATGTTTGACTTCATATTTGTGTACCTTGTAGGTGCATGGATGACATATATGGCCAAACACCATGTTCCAACTGCAGCAGCAACATCAAGCCATAATTTCAAGTAAGCTATCATCTTGCAAGTATGTTAGATGCTTATCTACATCTCAAAGCAGAAATTTTGGTTGCTATTTACATGTAGATTTTCAAGATAATTATGGTTGTTGACACCCAATTTTGGCCCTCCACAATATAAAATCAGTCATCGAGCTTCTTAAATTCCCAACGGTTTGAAATAATTGACTTTATAAAATTCAAAATATTTTCCAAGTCATTTTAAGTAATTCCGTCATTCTTATGATTTTTAAACCAATGTATATATTTTTACAATTATGTATATAATTATGTCATTTTATGAATATTCAAAAATCATCTCAAATGATTTTATTTTTTAGTTAAATATTTTACTTGAATTAGTCTAGTTTAAATTATGGTTTTAATTTTGAGTCCTTTAAGTTTAATTGGGTTTATCATTTTATTTCGTTGAAATAAAGAAGGTCGTTAGTTGATTATATTAAGTCGTCTTATTTAAATGTTAGCCAAATGCTTTAGTTAAACTCAATTTGGTCATATTCTTAAAGTATTGGCTACTATCGAAATACATTTGGTTGTATTTTTATTTATAATTCTAGCCAGTTTTGCCTCCCTTTTAGACCAAGTTTTGGGTCTTTCTTTAAAAAATTTCAACATTTCCAAATCTCTGCAACCCAGGTCCACTTCCAATTCCCAGCTTCCACTCAACTCCCCCAGCCCAATCCTCAACCGACCCATTCTCCACTAACCCCGACTCGGCCCAACTCCTTTCCAATCCTAAAGAAACTTACACGGCGTCTTCATCAGCAGCCTCCAGAAGTCAACAACACAACTGTCCAAACGCCTCAACATCACAACGAGCACACAGATAAATTCACGGCGATACACGGCCAGACCAAGCGTCAACACTGTGAGCAATACATTGTGTTCTTCTTGTCCTTATCCTCGACGTCCCTTTCAGCTTGTATGAATCGCAGCGGGGAGTAGGCACGCGTTTTCTCCCCTTTCCTCTTCCGGAATGGGGAGAAATTTCAGAAAAAAAGTGTTTATCCTAAATGGTGAAAGGAATTTATGGCATTTGAATTTTAAATAGACCCTTCTCCTATTCGTTTTTCACCCTTTCCCCCCAAAAATCTAAACCCTAATTTCAATTCTATAAATAACCCCTTCCTATTCATTGTGTGGCGGGTTGGAAATTTCGGTGTTAAGAGAAAAATTATTGAGAAAGAATTGGGAGGAAATTTTTTTAAAGAGATATAGGTTGGACAGAATTTTCCCACGAAATATAGCTTACAAAGGTTTGGGAATTGTCGATTTTACATTTTGAAAAGTTCTTGGAAGACTCTCTAGTTCAAGAGTTTCGGAAAGTCTGTTATCTGGGTTTCCTTTGGGTTCTCTTGGTGTGTTGTTCATGCTTTGAGTTCGTGTGGTGGAAAAGCCAAAATCGAGCTTGTTAGCTGTCCCATCTCGCTGCATCTCGACAGATAATACTCATTTTTGGTTCAAACTTTCTTTTTACTCTTAATGTGTTGTTGTTAGATTCTTGACTATGTGAGTTGTTTATATGTTGATGTTTGGGGATACTATTGACTTACTGTTGATCGTAAATCAGTGTGGTTAGTTTGGTCTGCTTAGGAATATTGATAAGAGTTGAGGTTCTTCGTTTACTTTTGTCCTCTGTTTCATCTCTTAATCTCGATTGCGATCGGAATATATGTATAGTTGTTAGTGGACTGTTTGGTGGCTGTAGCTATTTTTTCTCGTCTTAGTTTTTTTTTTTTTTTGTCGTTGTGAATCTGAAATAATGTGTAAGTGTTTGACGTCACACCCTTCGTTCTTTCACCTCAAGTTGAAGGAATGAAACAAGACATCAATATTTTAAGTTCTTAGTATTTTATATTCGTCGTCTTGAATCTGTAGTTAATAGTTGCGACCATGTTAACTCCCTCCCGTGCTCTGTCTGTCTGCAATATAACTTATATGTGACAAATCAGTCAAGTTTCATATTTGGGTTCGTGTTAAAAATCTTTCCAAGGTATATTGGTGTCTTGTTCTTGCATGTGCTTTCAAGCATGAGTTATGTCCTCTCTTCTCTTGTAAGGGTTGCTGTAGATTGATGCTCATTTCAGAAAATTATAGTCCTAAAGTTAGAGTTTTAATTTATTTAGTTTATCCTTAAATGCATGCTTCATTGTGTAAAAATTGTGCTAAACTTTATGGTATGTCCTATTGCCTATGCTTGCCTCCTTTCTTTATTGAAGTTGTGGAAAATGCTAAAAATCTCTCTCTTTGTTTTCATGCCTAAACTTTAGCAAAACAATAGCCTATTTTACTATTCTTGTCTACCGCTTTGCTCCTGCCTAAAATGTTTAATTTTATTCTATACATGGATTTATTATTACCCTTGCTTAATTTTTGTGTCTCATCTTAGGCCCAATGACATAAATTTTCTATTTAGTCACTGTTAGTCTTTATTCTTTAGCTATCATTACTATTGATTGTCTTACTTCATCATGTGGAGATTAATTTAATTTTAAGTGAATATACTTTGAATATTGCATGTTTTGTCTTTCCATCCTTGCATACATTGGCATGGTAAACTAGTCACATACATTTTGCCTTGTTTCATTTTTACGTATTTTGTTTGTCTTGTATAGTTTGAACATGACTCAGTATTAATTTTCATCTTGTTTTGTCCCTTTCTATGCATGAATTGGCCCGTCTTGAGTCCTTGACGACTCCTTTCCCGTGTATTTCATTAATTGGATCTTAGAGTTCCAATTCTTGTTCTATCGAGTCAGTCGTCAAGAAATTGAAATACAGGTTGAAGAAAGAAAAATATGAAGTTTGAAGCAAAATACAAGTTGCGGAAGTCGTATACATGTGGTATACAATGATATACGCCGAGTGTATACACAAATTCTCAAAGGCCAAATCTGGGGCCAAAGCCTTAAGTAATGTCCAGCAGGTCCAAGTGATGGAAAAAAATGGGCCAAAGCCCAATGAGATTTTCAGCAAGATTGAAGAAGGGTACAAATGGGTCAAAACCCATAATTTTCATATTTAGTATTAGGATAGGTTTATGAATTTGGGCCAAAGTCCCAAATTTGATATCTCTTCTCTCTTGTTATTTTTTGTAATTGATTAACTAACAATTTATTTATTTTATGGTTTAATTTAATTAAAGTCCCAAAGATAGCCATTTCATTTTTTATCATATTCAAATTAAAATGCTAACATTTTATACTGTAGCTCAATTTTTATTATTTGTCTTGTCATTTGAAGTACTTCCCTTTAGAATGACCCCCCTTAGTTTATTTTCCCCTTAAAAAATATATATATATAATTAATAAAAAAAATAGTAAAATTTTTTTTTTAAAAATTGAGTTTTTTACTTGGTTAAAATTTAAAAAATTAGTCAAAATCACTTTTAGTCAAATCGCCGGTCAACCGCAAGTTAGCGGACATTCTGAGGGCCTAACACCTTCTCGGAATGTACATTGAACTTCGAACCATTTTTTCAATTCATTTTATCTGTTTAAATCTTTTGAAAACTTTAAGTGTTTTTTCTTGATTTTTACTAAAAAATTAAGTGGCGACTCTGTTATTTTTGGAAATTTGATTTCTCTTAAATCATAAGTTTGATCGATTTTTTGAAAACTTAGTCATTTTTCTTTTATCTGTATTTTTGAGTAAAACAGAAATGACGACTACGCTGGGGAGTTAATTAAGTTCTAACCATAAGATTTGACTTATTTGACTAATTGATATTAATTGGTAAACTGTTTATCTTCGCTTAATGTGTTTAAATTAAATAACTGTCATTGCATTCATGTCATTTCCTGTTGTATATATAGTGTATTAAGGAAGGTTTCTGCATAATCGTAGCCGGACTTTTTATACTCAACCCTTTTTCGGAAGTATCGGTAATTTATTGGTACGTCATGCGTCCGATGGTTGTCGTGAATTCCAGCCTAAGTTGTCTACTTGGGTTCCCGATCTTTCAAAAACCACTCTTAGTCAACTAGCGTAGAGTTGTTGACACCTGATTTTGACCCTCCCCGATAAGAATTAGTCGTCGAGCTTCTTAAATTCTAAACGGTTTGAAATAATTAATTTTTATAAAGTTCAAAATATCTTTCAAATTACTTTTAATTAATTTTATTATTTTATATATATATATGTATTTCATAATTATGTATCTAATTAATATATTTTATGATTATTCAAAAGTCGTCTAAAAAAGATTTTGTTTAATATTTGGTTAATTAGTTTAGTTATATAATAGTTTATATATTAAATTATTTAGTTTACATTTGAGTTAGCTATTTTAGTTTGTTAAGATTAGTAGGCTCGTTGGTTAATTATATCAATCTGTCTTACGTATTTACTAGTCGAGTTTGCTAAGTAAATTCAATTTGATTATTCAATGGACCAATTGCAATTCACTTGGACCCTCTCCCATTCCTAATTTTTAGCCAGCCATTACAACTCATACGTTCCAGCCCACCATTTACCTATTTTAACTCCAATTTCCAACAGCCCACCAACTCCCAAACCCATTTCCCCTTTTTCGCTTTCCAATTCAACTGACCCAATTTCCCTTCTCTTCCATCCTAACTACGCCGACCCAGCCCATTTTCCCCTTAATTCCCATACAATTCAACAACAACAACGACCAAACGACCCTACAGTACCCCACCACCCCGACTTCGTCTTCCTCGCTGCAAATCAGCGATTCCAACAGCACCCCGACCCCACTGCCCATGCTCGTTTTCTTCTTCCAGACGCAAATCCAGAAATCCAGCAAGCAAATCACGCCATCGATCACATCGCCGTCTCTTTTCCCCCTTTCTAAGGGATTTTCAAATCCCTCGCACTGTGGTTTTGAAAAGAGGTAGAAGGAATTCGAAAGTTCACGAGATTTCCCCTTAATTTCCATCTATTTTAATCACTAAAAGGGGAAAAAGAAGAAAAAAGTTTGAGTTCGGTTCTTTGGCAATAATCGCTTTACACTTACGAATTTTATATTTAGCTTTCTGATTCTAAGTTTCGAGAAGATCGCTGCTCGCCTTTTCTTAGCTTGCGTTTAGTATTCAAATATAGTGGTGGAATCGCTCTTCTCGTCGTCCTAGTATCGCTGCTCCGGGAAAGGTAATATTCTTGTCCCTACTTTTCCTCCTTTCTTTTCGAATAAATTGTGATGTTTGTTCATATCGGCTGGTTTTTTCTTTGATTTTGAGATTGCTTGAATGTGTTTGACTTCTCATGGTTAATCGAGAGTTGGGTATGTATGAGAGGTTGTTGTTCGTTTGTTCTTGCTCTTAGCATTCAAATATATATGTAGGCATCAAATGATTTTGTTCGCGAGGTGGAAGCATATGCTATGCTGTTATATGTTAATTTGGAATTGTTGTGCTGCCTTAAGATTTGTCAATTTGTTGGTCTCTTTGGAAAGTATATTTCTTAGCATTTGTATGTTGTTTAGCTATTTTTGGTGGTGTAGCAGTAGCCCATTTGCTGAAGATTTAACTGGTATAGTTTGATTATTATTATATTTTTTTGCCTAACTATGAATAAGCTAGAGTTAGCATGTTTATTTTGACTAGAATGTGTTTGTTTAGGCTAGATTTTGACAAAAGCTTTAATTCTTTAAATCATATCCAAATCAGTGAGTTTTCGTCGCATTTTAAGAGCATGTCTTAGGTTGTTCCCTTCTCGGTCTAGCATGTAGCGAGATCATTGGCTTGCTCTCTCTTTCTCTGTAATTATTTTGGCTATATAAGTAGTTGTTTTGAGTATGTATAAGAGTCATTGTATGTCCATTCTTAATTCATTTTTATGCGATTCAAGCATTCCCATTAGCATGTATTGAATTGTTATCCTTGTCAAGCATGCCTTTGGTGATGTATATTTGGATTGGTTTGGATTTTTATGTAGTAATTTTATCTCGCGCAAGCTATAATCCCTCATAGCTTATATTTTCTGCCCATTTGCTTTTTTCTTGGTGTGTTGACATGTTCGGTTATTTCTTTTGTACTTGTTTCGCTTTTTCAAATGCTGATGTTGTATTTTTTTGCTTGTTGTATGAACCCCTTCCGAGTTCATGATGGATTTCTCTTCTTTGCATTTTTGAGTCTAGCCATAAAGGCTCTTTTCTTTGTCATTTGAGTCGGCCAGGCCGTCAAGAGCAGGTATACAAGTTGAAAGCATCAAATAAGGCCTGAAATTGGATTAACAGATTCCGGAAAGCTGAAAGCGGGCTGAGATACAACATGTATACATTGATATACATGATGTATACACTAGCATACGTACTAAAATACCATATATAGGTAAACAAAAACGCAGGAATACAGGGCTGGAGCAAAATACATTTGTTCGGAAGCAAGAGATACATGAAAAGAACTAATACATACGCTCATATACACTGATATACATCTGGTGTATACGCAAAACGGGAATTGAATTAAAGCTTAAAAATACAGTGAAATTGGCCCAAGAAAAGGCCCAATTTCATTATCTCTTTTACTCTTCTAATGATTTGATTATGTGTTGACTAATCTTATTTAACTCTAACTTTAAATAACTTAATTAGATCCCTCAAAAGACGAGTCATTTTCTTTGTGTTGGTTTATTTTAATACATTTCACTTGTTGTGTTCATTTATTTTATTAATCAAGTATATTTGTCAAATTTTATATCTTCAATTAAGTTAGAACTTTTGGTTCTGAAAAAAAGATGTTCTTTAATACTTTTTAACTTAATCACATTTTATTCACCTTAAAATTGTTTTTTTTTAAAGTTAAAGTATTTAGGTTAGTCAATTAAGAAATGATTTTTATGTTTTAATTTATTAAATTGGTTTAAAATGAATTAAATAAATTCTAATTAATCTAATTTTATTAATGTTCTAATCACTTGTAATTTAATTCAAATTTTTCATTTTGGATCCCATTCTCTAAAAAATAAAAAAATGAAATATAAAATGTTTGTTAGTTAGCTATTTTTTTTTAGTTAATTGAATATTGTAAATTATCATACTTTCTTTTTTCCTAAAAATAGTCAAAATATATTTTAGTCAAGTCGCAGGTCAACCGCATGTTAGCGGGCACTTCGAATGCTTAAATCCTTCTCGAAGTGTAAATTGAAGCCCGAACCCTCTTTGATATTTTCAAATAATTTTCTCTGTTTAAATCTTTGAAAATTATAAGTTTTCTTAATGTCTTCTAAAAAATTAAGTGGCGACTCTTTTCTAAGTATTTTTCTTAAAACGTTTTATACTTAGAACATTTCTAAAAGTGATTTTTTTAAATATAGTAAAATTACGGCACAACAAAGCGAAACCAAATCCCAATTTTTAGCGCATTTTGAACTAAGTTGACCCAACACCCAAGGCGTGTTGGGCTCATTAGAAGCCCACATTGTGTCTATTTGGCCCACTTGCCAATAAAAGACAATCATACTTATGTGTTTAATTGAAGGATGTATATGTCGATTTAGACAAATCAGTTATTTATGGGGGTGGGGGTACTTACCTTGTTTGTTTTTCTTGTAGGATGAATCCGACATGTGAGCCGTTGAGGACCCGAATGGTAACCATACCCCATCCTTACCTCCAAGTGTGGTGGAAGTTCATGAACGCGGAAGAAAAAAAGAAATTTCAAAGACACATAAGTTATCTCCCGTCCTTAATGGACATGGTAGCTTATCCAGATCTGATCGGGACAATGGTTAAATTTTGGGACAACGACAATATGGTATTTCGGTTCGGGGAAGTGGAAATGACACTGACTATTGAAGAAGTCTTTGCAAGTTATGAGAGCGTCGACATGTGCAACAAGAGGAAGTGTCAACCCGATACGGATCTTCTTTTCCCCAAAACATGGGATTTTGCCGAAATCAAAGAGAAACTGTCACTCGTCAAAGACGATTGGATGGACAGGCTGCCCGGGCCAAACATTCCACTTCGAAAGCTTACTACCGATTCGGACGTGCAAGAGCTTATGAAAAGTTCAAAGAAGAGTTTGTCTCAAAAGAAAAATGGAAGGAGACACGTCCTTTTGCCTTTGCAATATGCCTACTTGGGACGATGATATTTTCTCAAGGACCAAACTACACCATCCATCCAAGTGTAGTAGTGGTCACTCATGTTATATTTTATGGAGTGGGCTACGGGTTGGCAACCAAGTACTACACTTTGGCGCCCATGATTTTGGCCGACATTTATAGAGCTTTGGACAAGTGTCAGAGTGGAGAACGTTTCTTTCAGGGATGCAACCTGATACTTCAGTGGTGGATGATGAGGCACTTGATTAAAACCCATAATCCAGAAGAACCAGATCCGTTGAGACGCTCAGACGAACTTGCAGGTCACGATTGCTGGATGTACCATAATCATTGCAACAAAACTGGAGGTCAAAATTCTGGTATCCAAGACTTCAAGGGCTAAGAGAAGAAAATGTGCAGTGGTCAATATAATGTCTAAGGGTAACAAATCAAATGGTGATTCGAGCGCAAATAGTCCCTTGCTTGATATTTTCCGGATTAAGAGGGACTAGAACATATGCTCCCGATCGAGTCCTTAGACAACTGGGAGGGAAACAAGAGATTCCCCAAATTGCAGACATGAGGAAATTTGCAACCGATCATGAAAATTGATGAATCTCTTATGATGAAGACATACGTAGAGCATGGAAGACTCGAAGGGTATTGGGTGAACCGGTACCAAACAGGTTTCGTCCCGAATGTTCTAAGGATTACAAAGAATGGTTAAAGAAGAGCCTAGCCGGAACTATCGAGCCTGGTCCAAATGTTCCCCATGTTATTGCAGATGTTGGGGCCAAACATCAAATTCGACTTCATCGACTCCAAGAAAAGTATGACAAGAATGAGTTGGATCACCAACGCTGACATTTAGAAGACGCTAGAGTCATGGATCAGTTGAAGAAAAAGTTACAAAGAGCAAGGCAATGCATATCAGAACTAGATGATAACATCGAATAACATATTCAGTCGATCCAGAGGTTCAGACATCAAGAAGGGGATCGATTGGCTAGAGATCACTTGTGGGCGAACAGATATGTTATGTGGGAAGAGGTCATCATAGCCAAGAGGACCATACTTGTTGAAGGGTCAGGATGAGCTTAGAGTTTGTTATCATCCCCTGCGTGGGATTGCTTTATTTGTACTTTGTTTTGTAATTTACTTTCCGAACTCTTTTCCCTGATTTTATGTTTGCCGAACATTTTTTAATGTTATTAATGAAATATTTTGGGGATAATGAATTGGCTTAAAAAGACATATACATCCTTCAATTCTCTAAGCCTACCTGATATACCGTGAGTTTACGGTATTTCTAATACATTTCACTTACAAGTTGTGTGTGTCTAGGGCCTTTTGGTATTGGTTTTTATGTGTTTTTATCGTATATTGCAGGAAAGATGTTCAGGCGCGGAAGTAAAGAGACAGCTGAAAG
>JAJOOO010080019.1:0-22316 GCA_029582685.1 Solanum piurae
TGCTCATAATGCTGACCCATTAGAGAGAATTTGTGAAGAAGATTGGGAAGAAACTAATGAACTATTAGAATTTTTAAGACTTTTTTATGATGCTACAATCATGTTTTCTGGAATTTATTATCCTACTATTTCATCAGTATTAATAAATAATTGTGCTATTTCAATTCAATTTTCTAAATACAAAAAAATTGAAAAATTTAGAGTTGCAATTGAAGGTATGATTGAAAAATTAAAAAAATATTTTTTTCCTATTCCTCAAATTTTTTTAACTGCTACTTTACTTCATCCTGACTATAAATTACAAGGTGTGCAGAGACTTGTTGACACTTTTTATGATACTTTAGAAATTTTAACGGAAAAAAATCCAACTTGTGAAATGTGTAAGTCTAGCATAAAAGTAGAAGCAAATATTTTGTATGAAAAATATAGAACTACAGGAAATACTCAAGGAGAAGTTGGTCAAACTTCTAATCCTCAGAGTAAAGTTCAAATTTCAAGTTATATGCGAGGTTTTCTTGGTCTTAATTCTACTAACCGTGATGATTTTGAAGAATATCTTAATCAATCTTTGGAAACAGTGGAAGACGGAGATGGCAATGAAGAATTATTAGCATGGCGGAGGAGGCAGAGCGTTGCATTTCCAGTTTTGAGCAAAATGGTTCGTGATGTTTTAGCTATTCAAGCTTCATCAGTAGCATCAGAGGCTGCTTTTAGTGCGGCAAGGTTTCAACTTGGCGATCATAGACATTCATTGGCGGAAGAAAATTTGGAAACATCAGTTTTATTTAGTGACTGGGTCAATGCCGATAGGAGGAATTATAATTTGCCAAAGTTAAGTTCCAAACAAGAAGCTTGGATTAATGCGGTAATTGGATCTAGTGATGATGTATTAGAGTCACAATAGTTTCTAGGAAGTTTGCCAACATCGGAGGATGTTACCGTCGATATGATGCGACAATTAGAATTGAATTTTAAAGGAGAATACAAATATTAGATTACATCCGAGAACTAATTGAAACAGAGCCCTTCCTAGAAGGTGCTGCGTAAATTAGTTACTCATCTAGTTTTACATATGAGAACTTATTGAAACAGAACCCTTCCTAGAAGGTGGCTGCGTAGATTAGTTACTTCACTAATATTTGTAAATTGTAACTTCTAAGTTCTAAGTTGCAATTAGATTTTATTGAATAAATTTGAAGGCTTTATTCAAGTCTTTTTTTTTTATATAACTACTATTGTCTTGTATTTTAATTTTAATTTTAAAATACTAACTCCACTAATATTTGTAAATTGTAACTTCTAATATTTTATTGTGTTTTGTATTAAAACAAAACAAAAGACTACATCACTATTTCAAGTTAAATTCTTTTAAATATTTAAAATACAAATTTGAACTTCTCAAATTTGAAATTTGAAATTTGAAAACTTAAGCATTTTTTATTAGCTAAACATGTTATTGAAAACTAAATAAACTAAAAATGCTATTCAATAACATATAGTTTCAATACAAATAAATAAACATATAAAAAAATAAAAATCCCATGTCCCGTCCCGTCCCGCTCCGCCCCGCCAAACCCTGTCCCATCCCGTATATATAGTGGGACGGGATGGGACGAATTTTTATCCCCCCAATCCCGGTCCCCCCCGAATCCTGGCCAAGGCGTCCCTTGTCCCGTCCCTTCCCCCTTCGTCCCGTCCCCCAGTCCCCGTCCCCGTCCCCGTCCCCTTGCCAGCCCTAGGTAATCCTCTCCCAAATGACGATGAAAATACTTGACTAATTACAAAATTTAAGAGAGAACAAAAAAGAAAAGATTTTGATATTATATGGTTTTAGTAATTTCATTATAGTTGTTTTTGTGATTATAAATCATTTTATTAAAAATAATATAAAAAAGATAGAATTAAATTTTTACTAAATATTAAAAAATGTCATTTTTAAAGATTAACTAAAAATGAAGGAGTGCTTATAAATGGAACAAAAGGAGTAATAATTTTATACAGATATAAGGCCTAGTTATATAGCACATGTTTTCCGGCTATTATTTTCAGTAAAGTTGCAGCAATCGTAGTAGTCCGTGTGTATTATACGCACCATTGATTGATCTAACAAAAAAATATTAAATATTAAATTTTGAAGAGTTTAATTATTCAGATAATAATCTTTGATCAATATAAAAATATTCAAGATCATTCCATCTTTTTTCGAATTACAACTTAAATTATGTATTCAAAGTTTAAATAGTGCTTCTTGACTGTGTATATATATAGAGATATATGTGGGTTATTAAATTTGTACTGTTTGATTTCGGTTGTTTCATGAGAACTACTGATTTTATCAGTTGCATTTCGATTTTGCACTTTATTATTAAGCATTTTTTCTATTAAAATGACTAAAATATTCTTAAAAGTATTAAAAAAAAAAAGGTCACATTCTCCCTATTTTATTCATTTTATTTTAATTTCTTAAATATATATTGCGATGTACTCTTTCTTTTATTCAAATGCAATGAATTATCATTTATTTTCTCTTTCTCTTTTACTAATCTAATTTCTCTATTTTTATCCTCACCAGCTGTAAAATGGAAATGTTCAAATAAAAAATAAAAATATTATTTAAAAAAATATAAAAGGAAAAGGTAAAATATATAAATAAAAAGGTAAAAAGTAAAACTTTCTTTACTTGTTCAATTTAAACTATGTACGTCTTTAAAAAATATCAATTGACATGAGTATATTTTCACAATACTCATGTTGATTAATGTTTAATTTTACATATTGCAAAAATAATTAGAAAAATAACTACTTAAAATTAAGTATAATATAAGAATATTTTTATCTTAATATATTATAAATTATAAATAATTAAAAGTCAGCGAAGATTACCCAAAAAAAAAAAAAAAAAAAAGTCAGCGAAGCGAGTAATACGCCAAAAGTGAAACCAGTGGTACAACAAGTTGATTTATATTGTTAACCATCAGTCACATGACAACATAGAAAGTTAATATTAGCCGTTAGTTTTTTACCTCAATTATATGTGAGGTCATATTGTTTGTCCAATGAAAACACACTTTTGGCCCCATTTATTCAATGCTCGTTGAATTGCTAGTGCTTGAGCAGTAATGGTACTTTCACCACAAATTGAATAGGGATGCCAAGGACACGAAGTAAGTGACTACAGCTATCTATAGCCACTTATTGTAGTTATATGAGTAAAGACATAAATACACCATCAAAGTTGTCCCGTATTTGCATAAAGACACCTTAACTTTTAAAGTGTCCTATTACCATACAGAATTATTTAATATCTTTGTAAATGGACCATTTTGACCCATTCCCTCGTCTATGTAGTCGCGCGTGTTGCACACTCCCTATGATAGAATTCAACCCGATCCGACCCTGTTCTTTGAAGAAAGTCGTTTTTCCTTTTCTTTTCTTATTTCTCAACTTTCCTTTTCCTTTTCTTCTTCTAAATTTATTTCTTCTCTGTAAGGTTTTTTGTTTTATGTTTTAGTTTTTCTATTTTTCTTTTCCTTCTTTCTTATCAGATTCCTTTTAGTTCCTCTATTTTTCGACCTGTTTTAGTTGTTTCAAGATTGTCTTTATGGTCGTCTTCTTCTGATTTATTGTCTACTTCACAATCATTTCAACATTTTGGTAGTAGTTTCTTATTGCATTTACAAATTGAGGGTCGGGTTTTGTTTCCCGATCATGTTTTGTTGTTGGTGAACAAAAATTCAGAAGAAATTAAACCATAAAAAACTTCAAATTAACGTTTTATACTGGAAATTAAAAGATAAAACGAATTTCTACCTTATTTTCTTGGGGAAGATGATGAAGTCGTCAAACAGAGAGAACCAACATTGATCTTGCATGGAAAAAAACCATGAAATCGAAAAATTAGGGCTATCAACGGCTATTTGGGTTTAAAATTGGGGAAGATGACATAAATTGATTAAATAATTAATAATAAAGAAATAAAATGACACGTGGCACTTTTAAAGTGGTCCATGACAGTGAAAACACGGAATGACGCGCCTCATGTGCGTGGTAACAATCCAGACGAGGAAATGGGTCAAAATGGCCCATTTACAACGATATTAAATAGTTTTGTGAGGTGATAGGACACTTTGAAAATTAAGGTGCCTTTATGCAAATACAGGACAACTTTGATTGTGTCTTTATGTCTTTTCTCTAGTTATATATAAGTTGAAACTTTTTTGGCGGAACTTAGCTTTGAGACCAAGTTTATTAATGCACATTTCTAGCTCTCCACAAGTCTTATATATGTAAGTTTTGTGCATTTGTTTGTCATGTTCACAATTACTTTTAATGAAATAGTTTATAACTTAGTTGCACGCTTCAATATTTGAACCTGATTTATCTAACTCAAACTAATTTATCACATAGTACTTGACTCGGTTGTAGGATGCTGAGTATTTTAAGTGGTAACTTTATGTGTTTTCTATTTTATTATTTAGACAAAATTAAGGAACCTATTTCATAAGATCAGCAATCGGTGTTATACTTTATTTTTAGTGTCTTTTAATCTTATCATCTTAAATACGTTGTGACAGATTTTGAGATTAGAGAACTGTCAATTAATAGTAAAAAAATATTCATTTGAAACGAATTAAAAAGAAAAGTAAGATAAGTAAATTAAAACATAGGAAAGACATTTTTCATATGCTCTCTTTTCCTTCGTGGCACTTGTGACCACCAAGCAAACAAACATTATTTGTAGTATTATTGTGAAGTTCTTGAATATTTGTGGTTCTTACCTCTGCTGACCCTACTGCCCTTGCTAGAGGAGTTTTCTTAATTTGTTTCTTTCCCTTGAGAAAAATACTAGTCATGTAAAATTATTTATGATTTTCCAACCTTTGTGATTCCTATAAAGTCCATACATAAACAACTTTCACTTTGTAAATTCATCAACATTTTTAATTTTCTTTTTCCCACTCCTATCAATAGTGTTTTAAAAAACTCTCTCTTTTCCATGGATAACACACAACTTCATGTTGCTATAGTGTCAAGCCCTGGTATGGGACATTTAATCCCAGTACTAGTCTTAGGCAATCGATTAGCCACTCATCATAATATCAACATTACAATTCTTACAATCACAACAACCTCTTCATCGTCCGAAATCGAATTTCTCAAGAAATTCAACGGGGAAAAAACTATTGAAATTATTTCTATTCCATCGGTTGATATTTCCCACCTAATAGACTCCACTACTAAAGTTATCACTCAAATACGTCTATTGGTCCGTGAAGCATTGCCTGGAATTCGTTCTGTCATAGCTTCGATGAATCATCGTCCAGATGCTCTCATTGTCGACATTTTTGGCACACAAATATTGTCCATAGCCGAAGAATTTAACATTCCTAAGTATGTATTCCATACTTCTACTGCATGGTTATTAACGTTATTTATATATCTACAAGTTCTTGACCAAGAAATTGAGGGCGAATATGTTGATCTTAAACAACCTTTGGAAATTCCGGGTTGCAAAGCGTTACAACTGGATGATGTAGTGGATCCCATGATGGATAGGAGCAATCAACAATATCATGATTATCTTAAACTAACAATGGAATATACGTGTTTTGATGGAATCTTGATTAATACTTGGGAAGATTTAGAGGGTGACACTATCAAAGCACTTCGAAGTAATGAAAAGTTGCAATCAGTTCTAAAGGTGCCACTTCCAATTTACCCAATTGGTCCCTTGAGGAGAACAATTGAAATAACTGAGCGTGATGAGGTAATAATTAATTAAGTGATTACCATACGAGAAATCAAACCTATTATATTCAATTTCATATATATGCGCATATAGTTTTAAGTCTAAATTATTTATATTTTTGCAAACAGGTGATTCAATGGTTAGACAAACAAAATTACGACTCAATTCTATATGTATCATTTGGAAGTGGTGGAGCCCTTTCATCTCAACAAATGATTGAGCTTGCATGGGGTTTGGAATTAAGTCAACAAAAATTTGTTTGGGTGGTACGTCCACCGTCCGATGGCGATCCAGATAATGCATATTTAAAATCCAATGGGAACGATACACGTGGAACGTTTGAATACTTACCGGAGGGTTTTTTAACTAGGACTAAATATATGGGCCTAATAGTTCCTATGTGGGCCAAACAAGTTGAAATTTTGAGTCATTCATCAATAGGTGGGTTTATGTCACATTGTGGATGGAATTCGACCATTGAAAGTCTTACAAATGGAGTTCCTATGATTGCATGGCCATTACACGCCGAACAAAAAATGAACGCCACTATGCTCAAGGAGGAGCTAGGGGTGGCAATTCGACCGGCGGTTTTACCAACAAAAAAATTGGTGAAGAGAGAGGAGATTCAAGGAATGGTGAGGATTTTAATGGATACAAAAGAAGGGAAGAGTATAAGGGAAAAAGCTAAGAAACTAAAGATAAGTGCAGAAAATGCACTAAGTGAAGGAGGTTCATCTTACAACTCAATGTGTGAACTTGTGAAGGATATTCGTACAAGATAATTGTGGTCCAATTTTATTTTATATTCAATTAAAAATAAGTTGCCTTGTTGTCTTTCCATGCATATCAGATTATGTATATATAGTATATTTTAAAAATATTCATTATTCAAAGTTTATAAACTCAATTATTCCAAATTCATGTTGAACATATTCACTAAGAATAACGTACTCTCTATCAAGATCCAATATTGGAACAAAATGATCTATAATCCCGCGATTGAATGATCCAAGGCATAGAGTCTAATTATTCAGATGGAATTCTGATGAATACTTGGGAGAATTTTTGAACCGTTATCAGTGCAAGCGCTTAGATAAAAAGAACATTTAGACTTAGGTAGTCCTCTCCCAAATTACGTGAACGTATTTGATTAATTACAAAATTTAAGAGAAAAAAGAGATTTTTTTTTGATATTATATGATTTTTAGTAATTTCATTATAGTAATTTCTGTGATTATAATGATTATATGATCTTGACTATGTATATTGAGATATGTGTGACTTATTAGATTTGTACTAGTATTTTATTTCGGTTAGTTTATACTGATTTTATCAGTTGCATTTCAATTTTGCACTTTATTATTAAGCATTTTTTCTATTATAAGGACTAAAATGTTCTTAAAATTATTCAAAAAAAAAATGTCACATTCTCCCTATTTTATTCATTTTAATTCTTATAAATAAATTGTGATGCACTCTTTCGGTGATGAACTCTTTATTTTATTCAAATACCATGAATTATCATTTATTTTCTCTCTCTTTTATTCAGCTAATTTTTCTATTTTTATCCTCACCAATTGTAAAATGGAAATGTTCAGATCAAAAACAAAAATATTTCTTACAAATATAAAAGGAAAAAGTAAAATATGTAAATAATAACATGAGTATGCTTTCACAATACTTATATTAATTAATGTTTAATCTTTGATATTGCAAAATATATTTTTTTAAATAATGAATATTAAGAATAATACAAAAAATAATATTTTTATCTTAATATATTAATAATTATAAATAAAATAAAAAATATTTTTAATATAATAGACAAATAAAAATTATCGAAGCGGGTAATACGCCAAAAGTGAAACTAGTGATACAACAAGTTGATTTATATCATTAACCATCAGTCACATGACAACATAGAAAGTTGATATTAGCCGTTAGTTTTTGGCCCCGGTTATTTATATTGTTTGTGAGGGGTGGCCATTTGGTATTTAGTTCGGGTCTCTTAAATTTCTGTAATGATCCGTTAGGTCATTTTAAGAGTTAGTCCTCTCTCCTTCATAAAAGATCCTTTTCGTAAATTTTAAATGAGAATTTTGAACTATTCATTTAACTATGGTTATTAATTTATGAGTAATCTTAAATAATTTATTTTAATTGATAGTTAATGGGTCAAATCCATAATTTAATTATTAGCCTATATCACTTTACCCATGTAAAACTTAATTAAGTTCCAATTTTGTTTTATACATGTTGTGTATTGGGTGGGCATTGAGGATAGAGATTTTATAAATGGGTGTAGAAGCAAAATTGAATATTTCAATTTGCCCGTTGTTAGTTGTTAACACCACGTGGGTCCTTAAGTTTTTTTGTTGACAAGTTAGTGGTGAAATAATTGTCAGTTAGGAAAAAATTATCATTGGCAAAGTAAGACTTGCATAATTGCTTTCTGTGTATTTCCATTGTTAAGGTTATCGATTTTTAGGTTTATTTTTATAAATTGAGAAATATTTATTTTCCAACCTAGGCTTTGTTCCATTATTAGTTGTATATTATTGGTGAAAAGGAATGAAAGTTGAAATTTAATGCAATTTTGTGTTTAAAAGTTTATGGGACAAATTGTAGTGGTGGAAGTCGATTTTTAAGGTTACTAATTAAGGTAATGATGACTTAATCATTGGGAAAAAAATGATGAATTGGTAGTAATTTTGGAATCCAACGTGCTGTTGGTGTTGAGTTCTTAGTAGTAAGGTTTGTCATTCTTTTCGTGCTCCAAGTTACAGATGACGAATTTGGTTTAGATTTTGTATTTTTCTTATAGTCATTACATGGTGATTTTAAGTATTGATAAATTGGTTTATGTAACTAAATATTAGGTATATTGTACTACATAAAGACCATTAGATTTATGATATTGGAGAAATTGAAACTTAACGCTAGATTTGAAACTTGGAAAATATGATAGTTGAAATGTTAATTGGCATCAAGATTTACGAACTTGATCATTATAAATTTGGGTAAATTTTTGGATCAAGGCTAAACACATAGTAATAAGTGTTGTTAGTTTTGAAGTCTTATTGTGGTTATTGATTTGAATAGATTGTATTGATTTGGAAGTACAACGAAAAAGGAAGGCTCAAGTACCGGAGTGATTGCTCGATTGTTTGACGCAAGTGGATTTCTGAACCCTTGTTAAGTGTATATCATCGTGTATTTCCTTGTGGTATGTGTTGGAGAGTAATGAGAATTGGTAATGGGTCGACTTGTCCATGTTGAATAATTCTAATGATGGAAAAAGGGTAATAAAAAGGTAATGTGATTAATTGTTTGTGTGTGATGTTTGAGAATGATTTGAAAGGCTTATTGATGAATTGTTGATGTTGTATCACGGCTGTATTGTTTTTAATTGTGCATTGTTATGAAAATGGCCATCTTCTCATTATTTGTGTGAACATGTCATTTGCATTGTTTCTGAGACATGGTTGTGATAAGTGTTATGTGATAAGAGGATTTACCATTTCGAGGGACGTATCGCGCGCCGCGACGGATACTATATATCGAGGGACGTATCGCGCGCGGCGATGGATGCTATATATCGAGGGACGTATCGCGCGCCGCGATGCATGGACAAAATATGTCCCCCATGGGTCCCGGACTGAGAGACAACGGGTGTGTATCGTTAGGTCAGACATGCATCACTATACTTGACATTGCAGTGCACATTTTTATCATTGATGAACTTGATCTTGTGTGTTGCTGATATTGTGAGTGTCTTTTTGTGGAAGTTGTGATTGATGAATATTGAGTTTGTTGTTGAGGACATGTAATTTGTTAAAAGTGATTGTTGTTGAGCTGGGTGCTATGTAAACTGTGAACTGTTAGGTTGGGCTGGTTTTATGCAGGTTGTAGTTGTGAAAGTTCGGTTGGTGTGTAAGGAGTACCCATATTCTATTCCCTTAGCTTGTGTTTAGAGGTTTACTTGCTTAGTAACATGTGGTTTGGTACTCACCCCTTGCTTCTACATTTTTGTAGGTTACTAGCCCGGACCTTTGTGATATTTTCTCTTCTCCTTGTCTGAGGCTTCTTGTGGAGGTTTGTGAGGTAGCTGCTTGTCATTTCAGTGGACCGTCTTTCTCCTTAATTATGATCTTGTTCTAGTCTAGAAACAATGTCATTTGAGACTTGTATTTTCTTTCAATTTTGTTATAACACATTAGAGGCTTGTACACGTGACAACCAGGTTTTGGGGTATTTTTAAGTTGATTATAAATTTCTGCATTTTATCGTAAAGGTTGAGTTTTGGCTGACTTGTCTTGGTGGGATAAGATGAGTGCCATCACGTCCATTTTTGGGTCGTGACAATTTCAGGTTTAATAATTCGGTAATTAGTAGGTAAAAGTAGATATCAAATATCAAAATTTTAAATTTTGATTTAGTAATTCGGGAAACGGTAAATTAAACTTCGGTTTTGTACGGTATTCATTAATACCGTATTAAAGTTATAACCAATTGTATTACAAAGTTAATACTATTTCTCCAATCATTCCTATTTTTTTATGTAGACGCACGATATAATAGAAGATCAACAAGACATCAAGAAAAGCAAATTGATACAACTAAAACACTTGTATTTGAATTATTCATGTTTATTCTTTAACTTTCTCTTTGGACTTGGAGTAATGGATATGTTGATATACGACCTTCATTAAGCAAATAATTTGGTATTCAACAAATACCGAATACCAAATGGTACTAATATCTCATACCAAATCCATACCCGAATACCATAATTCTAAAATTTTACTCCCGAATATCATACCAAATACCAAATTACCAAATATCAAATAACTAAAAAATTTGATTCAATCTGATAATTCGATTTTCGGTACACTTTTGGCCCCGCTTATTCAATACTCGTTGAATTGCTAGTGCTTGAACAGTAATGGTGCTTTCACCACAAATTGAATAGGGATGTCAAGGACACGAAGTAAATGACTAAGTTGAAACTTTTTTGGCAGAAATTAGCTTTGGGACCAAGTTTATTAATGCACATTTCTAGCTCCCACAAGTCTTAAATATGTAAGTTTTATGCATGTGTTTGTCATGTTCACAGTTACTTCAGTACTCTTGAATCTTGTGGATCACTCATATTGTATATTTTATTTGTATTTAGTTATGAGTATTATTAATTTCGAAAATATTTTGTATTACAATAATGAGAATAACTAACCTAAACGGTCGCATATTAACAAATGATCCGATCTTTGTTAATATATTAATTGTTTTATTATTTGATAATTAAATTAGTCACATAAATAAACATATTGATCCAAATGAAATATTATATATACTCTTTGCCAGCATCAAATATATATAGAGTTGTACTTTACAAGAAATTATGAATAGTACAACAAAAACTTTATTATGATGAAATATACAATGAAAGGACATAAAGCAACGAGTTATTTATATATATAAAAAAAATCATGTGAAATACAACAAACAATAACGTATTGGGATATAATATTTATTTATATAATTCAAATAGATATAATATTTTAACATCAATTCCTATTTTTTATATATAATTTTCTTGATTGATGTGAAATACGCATATCAAACACATAAATTAAACTAGTATAATAATAAAAAGTACCCAATCAAATGTAATAATCAAAAGGCATAATCATTATTTCCTTATCCAAAATTAATGTTCTCACTATTCATGCAATCTGTGAATTCAATGAAAAAAAAATAATCTTTGCTACATAGTCTCTTTTACAGAAGGAAGTGCTCCTTGAAGGAAGAGCTGAGCGGAAGAAAACAAAGCTAGAGTGACTCTTTCGATAAAAAAAAAAGGGGGGTGCTATAAAGTAAGTGATATTAAAACTATATCGTAGATTTGATTTGTCAGGGGCGGAGCTAGAACAAGGGGTGTCAAGCGACACCACTTCATCGGAAAATTATATATATATATATATATATATATATATATATATATATACTCCCTCCGTCTCATTTTATGTGAGGTAGTTTGACTCGACACGAAGTTTAAGAAAGAAAGGAAGACTTTTAAAACTTGTGGTCCAAAATGAATGATAAAAATTTGTGTGGCCGCAAATCATTTCATTAAGGGTAAAATAGATATTTTATAGTTAAATTGTTACTTAATATAGAAATGTGTCATTCTTTTTGGGACTGACCGAAAAGAAAAGTAAGTCACATAAATTGGAAGAGAGGGAGTATATATATGTATATTTGGGTCAAAATTGATTTAATAAATATATATACAAGTGTTGACACCTTTTGATAGAAGTCGAAGGTTTAGTGTTGTGTGGTTAAGGGGCAGCAAAAATTGCTTGAGGTTGTGTATTCTATCCTTGATAGCAATGCTTATAAATTTTTACTTTATACGCTTTCTTAAAAAATCTGGCTCCGCCACTTTTAAAAATTTATATATGACTAAATATGACATATATACATATAATGTGGTATTTTTCTTTTTGATTTTGTCTTAAAAAGGATGACTTATTTTATATTTAAAAATAGTTTAATTTGAGTTTCTCATTCACTCTTAATGAAATAGTTTATAACCACGAAAAACGTGTTTTACGTTATAAGTTTTAATAATTTTTTTCTCTTAAACTATATGTCTAATTTAAAATTACCACATAAAATGAAACGAAAAAAGTATAAACACAAAGTACATATAATAAATCTCTATGAAAAAGCATTGGTAACTTTTTTTTATATATAAATAACAGATATTATTACCAAAGAGCCATGTAAGTATAAAGAAAATGCAAATCTGGACAGCCCCAGCCTTGCAGATCAAATTATTCAAATATTCAAACTAGTTATGGATACTAATCTAGACTACTCAAAGCACTAACTAGTTTTGCCTTCCTCCTTCCTCTAATGTGAATTTCCTGGACAATATTTCGTATAAGAAAACTAGCTGGCCTCAATTTGTTCTGAAATATTCTATTGTTCCTCTCTTGCCACACTGCATAAATACTTGCTGCTAGAGCCATTCGAAATATTTCTGTTAATGCATGTTTTCCTTTTAAATGCCCCAGTGCCCATGTTATTTCCTCTTTCCACCCTAGTACATGTCTGTCTATGTGCATCCATTGCAAGATCTTCCTCCATAATGTTGTAGAATACCCACATACAAAGAACAGATGATCACTACTATCTATCCCTGAGCTGCACAATACACATCTCAAGTCATCTGCTATTTCCCAAGCAGCTAGCCTTTCTCTAGTTTGTAGTCTCTCATTTAGGGCTAAGTATAATATGAAGGTCCACCTTGGTGGTGCTGCATTGTTGCATATTAATCTTCTCCATTCTACTTTCGGAAACTCCCCTCTCATCCTCATATACATCTTCTTTACAGAGAAGATTGACCACCTCAAGATCTCCTCTTCATTCCATCCAACCTCCTCATAGTACTTTTTAGCTTTGAGAATCTTCTGAACCATCCAAGATGCTTGCTTAGGATGTGTCTCCCATATTTACCCACTCTTACCATAATATATATATGCACCCATTGAATTCACATTTTTTTTTTCTTACTAAGACTCCACAACAGTTTATATACAGATGCCTTATTCCATGTGGCAATGTCTAGAAGTTTTAGCCCTCCAGCAACTTTGGGCCAGCACAATGTTTCCCAGGCAATCAGTGCTTTCCTGAACGTATCAGCTCCTCCAGACCAAAGAAATTTTCCGCAGATGGATTCTATACACTTAATCACCTTCTTTGGCATAACAAATATTTGAGCCCAAAAAATTGGATTGAAAAGAGCACACTTTTGATTACTTGAACCCTGCCTGCATATGATAGAAATCTGGATGTCCAACTCTGAACCCTTGCCATAATCTTTTCAATCAGACTTTGGAATTGGACGATAGATGTTCTACTGGAAGTGAGAAGTACCCCAAGGTATCTTATAGGTAGTGTGTCTTGTACAAAGCCCAAAATAGTTAGTATTTCCTGCTGTATATCTTGCGGCACACCCCCAAAATAAACATAGCTTTTATTCTCATTTTCTTCTAGGCCCGAAGCCTTCGAGAATGTAGTAAAGAACTCAAATAATAGTGTTACTGATGTGGTGTCTCCTCTGCTGAATAAGAGCAGGTCATTAGCAAAGTTTAATTGTATCACATTCATCCTGGCACACCTTGGGTGACAGTTAAAATCTGGATTGTGCTTAAGTTGCTTTAAAAGTCTAGTGAGATACTCTATAGACAACACAAATAGGAATGGTGATAAAGGATCACCCTGTCTCAGACCCTCTTTAGCATTAAAAGGTACACTAGAATGCCCATTAATCAAGTTGGAATAAGAGACCGTTCTTACATATTGCATGATCCAATCTGAACTGTTCAAGATATTGTAAGCATTCCATCATTTGCTCCAAAAAAAACCATTTAATTGAGTTGTATGCTTTCCGCATATTTACTTTCATCATGCACCTTGGGGAGATACTCTTCCTTTCATACCCTTTGACCAGTTCATGGCTAAGAATAATGTTATCATTGATTAGTCTTTCAGGAACAAAAGTTGACTGGTTCTGTCCACTAGGCAGGCATTCATCACTTGTTGCAGCATTAGTAACTTAATAAAAATCAGCTAACCTGCTATGATATGTCGAATTACCGTGACAGTTAGAAAGTATATTTACATTGTTTGCTATATATGTAAAACTTAAATTCAAATAGAATTATATACTTCTAGTTGGCTTTTAACTAATTAATCTGTCGTAATTATTGTATAATTATTTTATTTTTACATTGAATGTAAGAAATTGTTTTTCTTCGTTTCATTTTGTTTGTCTTAATTTGATAATGGTATGAAATTTAAGAAAATAAAGAGGAATTTTAAATTTTGAAATATTTAAACTAAAGATATGTATAATGTATCAAAGTGTAAATTGGAAAATAGGATCATATTATGTAGGTAATTTTGATGCTTAGCAAAGTAAACTTAATTCACTACTTATTATCTTATGTATACTCGAATTTTTGACCAAACTAATCCATTATTTAAAGCAATTCACCAAAATAATACGTTTTTTAAATTTTTTACAAAAGTAGTATAAACGTATTTCTCAATAACGTTTTAGGACCAACTATGTGTAATACTGTAGTTGACGGCGTTAAGTATAGAAACGTTACTCATAGTCACGTTTTTAGCCTAATACGTTACTCTTAGTAACATTTTATGCTTTAAAAGTACTTTAGGCCCACATCTCAAATACACGGTGTCGTTTTTATCTTCTTTTTTTAAAGAATATTTAAGTGGCATGTTGGGCCTTTTATTGAATTTTCTGTAACCAAAATCTACACAAGGCCCTTGGCCCAAAATAAAAACACCAAAACAAACAATATGCGCACATATTCTAATATACCCGGCCCGACTAAAAACTGATTTATCTGGATTAGTGCAATTTCCTCTTTTGGAAGGTGAATCGATCTTCCTTCTCCGCCGTTGCCTTGTCGGAAACTTGGTTCCTCATGCCTCCTCTTGCTGCGTGTGTACCGATCGATGATACCAGTGCTGGTAATCTTTCCTCTAGCTTGATTTCTTGATTTCTTCATTCCCTCCTCCTGACATTCTTCTTCTTCCAGCTGTTTTGAGCGTACCTCTCCAACGCCATGGCAACGAAGCTGATTACCGGTGAATCTTAGCAGCTGGAATTTGCACCTAAGTTGAGTGATGAAACGCCCCCTCTTATAGCTATTTAATCTCATTTTTGGGGTATCCTTGCTGTCATGTTGTATGCTTTTGTGACCCTTGCTCTCCTCAATATTCCTGTAATCTCCCTTGTTTATTATTTCTTGTGTATCTGGATTGTTGTGATAGCCCCTGCTCTTATATATGCTTCTCCGCATTCCTGAGTATGTACTGTATTTTGCTTTCATACATGTCTTTGTATTCTCAAAATTGGACCTGATGTAGCTTGTTTTCGTTGTACTGTTTATGTTTATTGTGGGATGATTTTACGATTCCTTATTCTGAGCGTTGGAATTTGTGCTTTCTCTGCATTTAGGATCCTTCTTTCCGTTAGAGGCATATCCTGGAAACTGAAATATTGATGCTCTGTTTGCGATTCTATGATTATGTTTGCCAAAGAATCAGCCAAACAATTACCCTCTCTGAATGTATGTGTGATTGTAGCATTGATCTTCTGCATAATTTCTCTTATCTCCTTCACTTTCTCTGCTATTTCTATTATCCCTTTGTATATCAATTGTGAGTTTCAATTTCTAATTCATTCACCAAAACCCTTATTAGTGATTTAGAGAAATTTTCAGCCCTAAACCTTCTATTCAAGAAATCTTAGGTCCCTTGCACTTGCTATTCAAGAAATTTTTGACCCTTATGTACCTGTGATTCAAGATTGTCTTAGGTCTCAAGATTAATTGAGAAATTATTGTTCAACTCTTGATGATGTCGGAAGCTCAGTATGAAGTGTTGTCGGAACCTTGTTATGAAGCTCAGATTTCCTCTCGAACAACTTGATTTCAAATTATGAAGTTTCATTATAACAAGATGATTTTGCTGCTCTGTTTTCTCCCTCTTAAATTACAAATTTGATGATTTCTCCAGATTGCAGTCCTCCAATTAACCGTCTAGTAACTACAGAGAAGGAAGATTCACAATAATTTACTGCCATAAACCTTACGAAAAGCTTGGAACATAATAATTTTTCCGGTATGTTTTTTCCTCATAAAACAATAGAAGAAATGCTTGGATTTAAGAATTTCTATCTTCTCGTTTTATATCGTTTTTGTTGTGTAGAATACTTCTGAATAGAATCAATCAAATAACTTCGATTCTTGTATGTCGTGTTTTTATTTAGAACATTCATGTATGTTAAAAGTGAACATTGAAAAATATTCTTTTTCAGTAATACACTTGCACCAGTAATGAATAATTTCTAGTTTCTTGTTTCTTTTATATTTTTTAAAGAAAGTGAAAAACAAGTTATCTAACAATTTTGTGTACTACAACTAAGTTTGGTTTGATGTAAGAGGGAGGGAAAGATTGGGGAATAGAATGTTTGGTTGAAGAATATTTAAGGGGAGAGGAGATGAAAGTAGAATGCCAAAAAACACTCTTTTTGCCATCTTTTTGCCCTTTTTTAACACTTTTTTTTCTGCTTGTTTTATTTTTTTTCATTTTGGCACCAAATAACAAGTATATGTTTGATGAATAATTGGTGTGACTAGCTAATACTAGTTTAAAAGATTTAGTGGATGTTATATGATTTTGTCTATTTAATAATTTTAATTTCATATGTGTTTGTTTTATTTTATAGGTAGTTTTATGGCTGGTAATATTGCATACCAACTAGACCCCGGTCCACTTGAATCATCTGTATTAACGGAACAAATTACCCATAGATCACGGGATATATGGGATGGAAGTGTTAATATGATTCTAAATACGAGGAGGTGTGATGGTAAATTTTGGGACCTCGTAAAGAAATATCCCATCCCTCCTCGAGTCTTAGAAGTGATTCAATTATCTGGATTGTACGGTGTTTACAGGTCTCATCGGCCTATGATTGATCGTAGTTTGATCACTTCCCTAGTCGAGAGATGGCGTCCTGAGACACATACATTTCACTTTAGGACGGGTGAGGCAACTATCACCTTGCAAGATGTAGAGGTGTTGTATGGCTTACCTGTGAATGGTCATCCTGTACTTGGTAATGAGTTGATTAGGACTATAGGAGATTGGCAAAATATTTGCCAAAGATTATTAGGTTTTACTCCATGTCCTCAAGACTTCAACCATAATAGCCTTAAGGTCTCTGCACTTAATGCGCACATGCTAAGGCAACCACAGTTGACGGACATGGCAACACAAGATATGGTTAATCAAAAGGCTAGGTGTTACATGTTTTGGATGATTGCTGGTATGATGATGGCAGATACATCTGGTAGTTTTTTAAAGCTTATGTATCTTCCCATGCTCGAGGACGTCAATGCAATTGGGTCTTATAGTTGGGGTAGTGCGACCTTAGCGTGCTTGTATCGTTTTCTCTGTAAGTCCTCACAAAGTAACCAAAACGAGATAGCTGGATTTCTACCACTACTTCAGGTATACTCAATAACTAAATAAATTATTTATTAATATTTCTTGTAGTTTAATTACTTAAATTATATATTATGTTTAGATTTGGGCATGGGAGAGAGTTACTGTCCTTAGACCACAGGTAATAGCACAAAGAGACATCAGAAATATTTTTCCAGCTGATTTACCTAAAGGTCCACATGCTACTAGATGGTTTGCACGTTTTAGTTGGACCGACACTACTAAGCATGTGTTGAAAGTGTTTAGGGATGCACTTGATTCCATGACGGAGGATCAGGTACGATATAATATCAATTTTGTTTTAATTTTCACGTATATTGTAGTTTAAACTCATTTATTTTTTTCTTTTCATGTAGTTTATTTGGGAACCATATTCTGATGAGTTAATTGAGAGTCTTCCTGACTATTGTCGCATTGGACGAGATATATGGCGTGTTAGAGCTCCAATTTTTTGTTGGGATGTCGTCGAGGTTCACTTGCCTGACCGAGTTATGAGGCAATTTGGGTTGAAACAGATGATACCAACTCCATTTTTATTTGATTCGACACATTTTCACCATGACCGTCGGGGAAGACCAAATACAAATTGGGAGTTGGAGCATGCGCAATGGTTGCCTTTTTGGAACCAACGACTTCAATATATTTGTGAAGCACCAATCAATCGTGAACCACTTCGATATGACGACCCCTACCTTATTTGGTTTAGACGCATTACTCGTCTTGTCATTGGTAATCCTACTCTGTGTCCTCAACAACAACAAGGTTATGTGCCAAATTCAACGGCATACGAAACAATGGTAAGTATTAGCTTCTGTTCTTTTGCTTGTTTGAATTGATTATAAGTTGTTTATTTGTGTACTAAGAGACTTATTATGATCCAACGATAGCCTATTAAGCTTTATATGTCATTAGCATTTGTCTGCCAACTCCCAAAATAAGCATTTTTGTGCAACAGAAAGACTTAGAATCTAACTAAATATGTGTGAGTAGTTTGGCAATTAATATTTTAAGTCTTTGTCCAGAATTTAATGTAATGCACGACCCATTGTAATGTTACTAATATGCTGAAAATAATTATCATATATATCCTACTACTTAGGTTAGATATACATTACAGTAGCTACATTATAGTGCACAATACAATAGCTAATTAAAAGGAAACATTTCTTAACATAGAGACTAGTTGTGTGCAGTAGTTTAGCTACATTATATTTAATGAATTATTTATAATATGTAGGTGCGTTATATTCATTTGATGGTTGATAAAGCAAAATCACTCGGTGATCAACCATCAATGGAGGATTTTTACATGTTTCGTGCATTGGTACGAAATGAAGGAGAAAGATGTTTGACATATGTACATGAGGCTAATATGATTAATGTACAAGCCAATTATAGAAGAGATGACGTACAAGCTGACCATTTACATCACCCTATTCGTAGGCGAGGAAAAGGTGGTGTTGCTGGTAGGAGGGCACGTGCTGCTGAGAGAGGACAAGTTCCTGTTGAAATGGACGAAGTAGTCTTAGAAGATTATCAAGCAACTGGTGATATTGGTTCCACTTCAAGGAGTCACACTCAGGAATTCACTCCTGTGGCATCAGGTATGACATATCAACCAACAAATTCTGAGATTGTCCCATTCATGACGCCACAAATTTCAAGGGATCCAAGTCTTTCGTCACTTGAGAATGTCTTTGGTAATTATCAACCTCAACATTTTGAGAATGTCCCAAATTTTACCTCATCGCCTGTGCTAATGTCCATGGAGATCCCTGATGCCATGACTAATTTAGAGGACTCCAACATCGAGATAGAAGGTAATGAGTTGGATGATTCCAACAATGAAGTGGATGGTAATGATCCCGAGAATGCAAGTGGAGGTGGTGAACAATCAGTGAAGAAGAAACGTACAATTTTTCCTAAGTTTTGTGGCACTGGTACAATTTTTTTTAAGCTTTGGTGAACCATTATTTCTTAACATAACTGCTTCTTTTTTGGTTGAATAATTAAAAATTATTTTTACTTGTCAGGGAGTCATCAACTTAACCAACACGGCATTAAGAAAACAACAAAAGGTAACAAAGACACTGTAGCAACAAAAAGAAGAAGCAAAGAATAAATCACAAGGCGAAGACTTCCAAGTAAGCTTACTATTCTGTGAGACTGCAAAAACAACCATATTTTTAGTTGATTTTTCTCTTAAAGCTTGGTTTTCCAGGAGTCTTTTAGCTTTTAACTAGTATCTTTTATTTTTCATTTACTTTATATGGTGGCATGAGATAAATTTAAATGGAGAAACATGGTCAGTGATGATTCATATACCCACACGTAATTGATATTGTTGATTGGAGCTGCTGTCTGCATTTGGTTGTGTCCTGCATCTGGTATGACTTATTATTTGGTTGCTAGTCCTTTTCTAAATCTCTGTTTTATTTGGTTTTAGAGACTCATGCAAGTGATTGGTAGAACCGGTGGATGTTGAAAGAGTTTTTTTAGTCATCTGGTGATTTTCTTTTTGTTGGTCAGATCCACTGTTTCTCATTGATTTTTGATATTGGGAAACAAAATAAAATTGTGTATGAGATGAGTTTTATGTTGGTTCTTCTTCATGTGATATAGTAAGCAATTAAAGATTGTTGCTTTCTTTTGTTTTGTATTGTCTTATAGGGATTATGCTTTCAAAACCAGGAGAAAGGACCTCAAGACCAATTGGCCGTCAAAACCAAGAGAAAAAAATTGCAGCTTTGTTTGAGAGCTACAAAGCGGTCGTTGGACGTATATTGTAATTACGTTGTGATTCCTTCAAATTGTAGTCCTTTTGCATTTTGTGTCAATATCTCGGTTATAAGAAAGGAATTCACTGTAATTATTGATTCTTATGTCTTGCAAAGCAACATGTTTTATTACTCACTGGAGACTTTTGTAATTTTGTAATTTTCTATTTTGTCTCCAGGAGTATGAATACATGGATGTTTCCAATTATTTAAGTTAATTTTACCTCAATGTCACTAAATTTTATTGTATAGTAACCATTGGGAGGTCTCATTCTTTATTTATTCATTACGTAGATACATTATTGTGTACACCAATCTTGTATTAGCTGTGTAATTGACAAAAAAAAAAGAGCATAAGGCTTTATTATTAACACCAGAGAGTTCACAAGAGGAGAAAAATTTATGACATTTAAAGTTATTGCTAATTAGACATCCTTGAGTTACATTACAGTAGATAATTTATGACATCTGGAAATTTGGAAAATCTGGAAATCTGGAAATTTGGAAAATTTGGAAATCTGGAAATCTGGAAATCTGGAAAATCTGGAAATCTGGAAAGTAACACTAATAATTATTTCTCTATTAGCAATCTGGAAATTTGGAAATTAACCCTAGTTACATTACAGTAGATAACTGAAAGGAAATTAACACAATTAGACATCGACCCACAATTATTTACTTAAATTTAATTACGATTGGGACATCGACGCTTATCATGTCCAGTCTGTCTACATAATCCACAAGCTCGCTCATACACTGTAGAACCACGATCCATTTCATTAGGTATTCTAGTTGTCCTTGGCCGATTAGGACGACGATAAAATTCATTATTTCTCATTGTAAAACTTGGAGATGGCCAATATGCCTCATGACCAATTGGTGAGAATGACCCAGAATATGTTGCAACATAATTCTCTATTGTGAAATGCTCGCTAACAAAATTTCTAGCTAGCCTCCCATTCTATCAATTACCTTCATGACATATGAACATGGGAAGTGCAAATTAACCCATTTTCCACAATCACATTTTTCTTCATTCAGTGAAACACAATGAGGATTACCACCAGTACCATCAACATGTATAGATCTAATCTTGTATACCCCTGTGGGTATATTCCAATAAAAAACAAAGTGCCTTTTTGAACTTTCATAATTCTTCTCCCACTTTATTTTGAACCTCCCAGTCCATAACTCATTTTGTTCTGCAAGTTGGTGCGTTATTTGAGACCTACGGGTATACCGTTCAATAGTTTGCTCCAATGAAAGTCTAACCATAGCAGTGACAGGCAAACCTCGTGCTTTTTTCAACACTCCATTAAACGACTCTGAAAGATTTGTTGTCAACACTCCCCATCTTTTTCCACCATCATGGCTAACGGTCCATTTGTCCAAGGGAATTTCCATGAGGTATTCATGTGCTTCGACATTTTCTTCTCTAATTTGCCACATCAAGGATTCATACTTCCTTACTTGATGGGCTGAAGCAACCCTCCACATCAATCTGCTGAGGTCCTTGTTTGGAAATTTAGATTGAAAGTTGTTCTTCAGATGCCTTATGCAAAATTGATGGAAGGCTCCAGGCTCTTGAAATCGCCGCAACTCCTGCAAACTAGTCAAGATTCCTTTTGCCCTATCAGATATAACACATACACCTTGTCTACTTTTTATCACATGTG
>JAJOOO010080020.1:0-15722 GCA_029582685.1 Solanum piurae
TTTCATCACTAATTTCAGCATTTACATCATTATATAGATCAATGTTGGTCTCATTATCTCTGTAAAAAAATATTAGTTAAATTCTAGCAAAATTATAAATATAAAAGCTTGTTTTAAAAGCGATAATTTATACTCTAAAAGGTTATTTCTTCTATCAATAAGAGATAATTTATGTATACTGACAATAAAATTATCTTATTAAATTGTTACACTAAAATTCAGTAAAATATAGATTTGTTGTTTTACCTGACCTCATAATCTTTGTGACTATTATCAATATGCATTTGACTACTTGACCCTTCACCAAATGATCGATGACCATGCATTGACAATTGTTGGAATGGTGGTTGAACAATCGGTTCTACAAAATGAGGGTGATTGGCCGTGGTAAAGCCATAATTTTGAGCCAATAAATTCATGTGATAACCATGATGACCACTAACTTGAAATACAACATTTTGATTTGTTGATTTTGACTTTACATACATCTCCAAAACATTTATATTAATCTTATCCGCAAATTTTTGAGGTATGAAAAGGAATTGTAACAAAGATTGGTCATTCTCAATTTTAAACTCAATGAACCTTGTATTGTTACCTTGAACTGAACATGGATATTTTCCAGAAATATCCATATGAATATTTTCACTATTTGTTCCCATTTTCTCATGCAACAATCCAACCAATTCAACATAGTTAGTTGAGGTAGACATGCTAATAATCATTCTAGCACATTCAGTATGCCTAAATCCATTCATATCCGTAATTATTTCGCCACCCCAATACAAAGCAACCATCACATTATGTTCAAAGCTTGTCATCTTTATCCTACACATAAAAATAAGATATTTTTTAAAAATAATATTAATAAATTAAAAAAATAATTTAAAAGCTATAGTAAGAACTTAACATAATATGATAAATTTGACTTATTTAATTCATACCTGATGAAGTTTTGTGAATATTATTTTAACAATGGGCAACACAAGTGAAAGCTAGTTTTGATGAATATTGTTGGAATATGCAAAACATTCCTTACAACAACATTTATTTTATAATCACATGTGGTCAGTTTGAAAAATGGGGAATAAGACTTTAACATAGTGTTGTAACTAACAGTCACGTTTTAAAGGTAAAACGTTACTATGAGTAACGTTTTAAATTTGTAGGATTTGATTCTGAATTTACAGGATTGGATGTGATTGGATTCTCAATAAACGTTATTGTGAGTAACATTTTACACCTAAAACGTTATTGTGAGTAACATTTTAGGTGTAAAACGTTACTCACAGTAATGTTTATTCATTTAACGTCGTCAGATCCGTCAGCTTTTTGTCCGTTGAATTTTTAAAATAAAAATAACCTAAAACGTTACTATAAAGTACCTTTATACTACTTTTGTAAAAAATTTAAAAAACATATTAGTTAGGTGAATTGGTTTTAAAAATAGCTTACTTTGGTCAAAAATTCCCTAAATTGTTTAACGGATTTAAAAGTATAAGATATATATATATATATATTTACGTTTAGTTGCTTTACACATGACATATTATTTTGTTATTATTTTTTCTCATATCTACTATCCCTTTTATTCTTATGAATGTTATTTCTTTTTTTAGGATAGGAATACTTTAATCTTTAGCTTTTAACTAATATTAATAGTTTATTTAATTTTTGTCAATGTAAAATATTTGTCCATGTAAAATGCCATGTGACAAGGTTTTTGCAAATAAAAGAGAGTGTATTACACACACCATTAAAGTGTGTTTCTTAAACTAATAAGTAATAATTTAAGTATGAAAACTCATTAGATATGAAACTCAAAAAAAAAATTAAAATATATTTTTAACACTTATCTCTTTTAAAAATTATAGAAATTGCTACTAGAAACTAATCATGATAAGCATTTATCCTTATCACGTATGATAATTTGATGGAAACATTTTTGTACAATAAACAATTCCAATTGAAGTATCATTTAGTACTCTTGATGTCCCAATTTATGTGACATATTTCGCTTTTCGAGAGTCAAACAATTTAAGTTTGATTGAGAATTTGCTCATGAAATCTTCAAAAAATTTAAAATGAAATTTATATATTTGTAAACTACATTAAAAGTACTATAAGTCCCAATAATTGATAATTCAAAATATTTAAAAGTTATATGAAAAATTTACAGTAAAAAATAGAGTTGTTTGAATCTCGAAATCCAAAATGTGTCACATAAATTGGAACAGAGGAAGTAATTGTTTTTCAGCCAAAAAGGGTTGTATTGGCAGTGGGATCCACACATTTATTTTTATACGAATATTTGGAAGAAAATAAGTACTACTACTAACTAGTATTTTAAGACGGGGACCAGTGGTTTTAATCTCAAAATTTATTTAACTTCCTTCCATATATAGACTGCCCGGTCAACGTTGTCCAGCTTCTTCTGATCTGTCTGTCCCTTTTTGGCTCTTCCACTTTTCAACTAATTTGGAACCTCAAAACACTCCAATATTTGTTCCTTACTTCCATTTAAATAAAGAAAGTCTTCAATGAAAATACTAATCAATTACTTCTTAATATCATTAACATATATATACACTTTGATAACATCAAGATGGAACATACAATGTTTGAACAAAAAAATTATTCAATTAATATTTGATACTGTATCAAGGATGAAGAAACAATGATTTAGTGAACAGAATAAGTGAACAATGGGGTAATTAATAGCTTGGACCGTGAATCTAATCGAGATAAATATATTGATTTGAATCCAATTTAGGTAAATACTTTGTCTAATGAGTTATGAATTTGTGTAGTATTCCTTTAAGTAAAATGTTCTCTAAATACAAAATATATAACTCCCCTTTCTAACTTATTTGTCTCATTTTCAAAACGGACACCTTAACTATGCTAACGCTCTATTACTCTCCTAAACAATATTTAATAAGACACTTTAATTTAGCTATGCGGGCATCCAAAGACCAGAAAAATATAAGACATATTTTTAAAATTTAAGAATTCATGATTCAATTTTGAATTTCATATTAAATAAAAATAAAATTGAAAAGGAGTAAAATAATTCTAAGTCTTTTCTTTACACGTCACTTCACTTTACTTTGCTAGTTTAAATAAGATAATTATTTTTAAATTTTATAGATGGCAACCTGCCATTAAAATAATTAGGTCAGAAGTTACAATTCCTGCATTTGTTCCATCTATTCTTAGTGACGGTTTAGTTCTTACAAAACTAGAATAATTAAACGAAAAAAGAACAATTTTGTCTTTGTTCTTCTATAAGTAACTTTTATTTGTCTCTTAATACTTTTTCAACATATTTGTTTTTATTATTCAATTTTAGGGTTATATTGTCTTGTGTACTAAACAACAACATTTCCAACTAAGGCCTCATTTGTTTGCACTTAATGGAGGTCTGAATCTTAATCATTCAGATTCAACCTATTAAGTGCGTTTAATTTTTAGGTCTGAATCTGAATAATTCAGATTCAGCCCATTAAGTTCATTTGTTTCCTTTTTCAAAAAGCCTCTTAATGGACCTAAAAAGGTCTGAACGGATCAGATCTGCAGGAGAGTCTTAACACCATTCAGACTTATTTAATAAGTTATAAAATAAAATTGTATCGCTTCTCTCGGTCTTTGCGTGACTTTTGCTCTCTCAACTACAAACTATCTTCCTCTCTTTTCTCAATCAAACATCATTTTTTTCCTCTTGAACTGGTAAATTTTCATAATCTTTACGAGTATTTTTTTTTATATTAATAATTTTCTTAAGGTGTATTGACGTTTGTCAAGAACACTTGTTGCAATAATATTTTTAGTGTATTGATGTTCATCAAGGTTTTTGAGTGAAAATATACTATTCATAATTGAAAATAATAACTATGTATACATATTTGAGGTCTCTTATTAGAATTTTGTTTTAGGCCAATAATTTTATTGAGACTCTTTGATATATTATTGTTGTTGAACTAGTTGGTGACAAAAATAATGGAGCTCCTAATAATTCTACATCCCAATCTTCAGTTTCAGCTGGAAAAAAAGTTTTTGGGGAAGAAAAAAACTTATTCGTCTGAATTGGAAATTGATGAGAAAATGATTACTGCTCTAGAGTTATTGATTAAAAAATAGTGCACCTACATTTGAAGAATATATGGAAAAATTAGATGGACTTGTATGGGAAGAACCATTATACAGTACATGTGTTAGTATATTTTGTGAAAGTGTCCGCTACAAAAAAGCATAAATGACGTTAGAGGTTCACAAGTTAGAAAATTAGATTAAGGTTATTGGAAAAAATAAGATAAGAATTCTTTAGTTTTTCTAATTAGCCAAAACATATGTTAGGCGTTGATAATGTGATACCTTATTTATTATTTTTTGACTAGCATTTATCATACTCATTGAACTTTTTGATATTATATTGTGCCTATAAAATATTTTCTATTTGTGATTTTTTTATGTTATGCTTGATGATTATGATTATTTTTTTAATCAAAAAGTAATATTTTTGGTTGAAATGATTTTTTTATAACATTTTATTAATATAATGATATAATGTTTGATTTCATATGCACATTCAGATATTGAAAACAAACAACAATCATCCAGTGTTCAGATTTGGAGACCACATCTTAATATTCAGATGTATATTCAGATTTAAACACCTAGCTCTTAATGCAAATCTTAATATTCAGACGTATTTTTAGATTCAGAGGTCTTGATCTTAATGAAAATAAATGAGGCCTAAGTTAAACAAGTGGGGTGTAGGAGGGTCGAGTATATATATACAGACCTTACCACCATCTCATAGAGATAAAAAGACTTTTTTGAAAGAGCCTCGGCTCAAGTGCAACAAATTCAAAGGAACAAAGAAAAAAATAGTGTATAAAACATACAACAAGCACAATAAAACAGGGAAATAGTCGAAATACAATAAATAACAAACAATGATAGATATCAAAAGCAAGAACAATATAAATATGGCTAGTATAACAACAAACACCAACAAGCCTAAACACTCGAAAAACAAAACAATCATCCACTACCTACTAACCTTCTACTCTAGTACGTGTCTTTCACACCTTCCTATCTAAGATCATGTCTTGAGTAATCTGAAGTTGTGTCTTGTCCTATCTAGTCACATCTTTTCAATACTTCTTCGGCCTACCTATGCCTCTCATCATACCTACTACAACCAACTTCTCACACCTCATCATCGGGGCGCATGCACATCTCCTCTTCATACATGTCCAAACTATCTCAATCACGCCTCCCTCATCTTATCTACCATAGAGGTCACTCCCATCTTATCTCGAATATTCTCATTCCCATTCTTATTGCTCCTTGTATGCCCTCACAGGCCACATCTACCTCATCATCCTCAATTTTGTGACATTAATCTTCTAAACATAACCGTTTTTTATTGGCTAACACCCTGTTTCATACAACAAAGTCGACTTAACCACCACTCTATAAAATTTACCTTTAAATTTTGATGGTACAAATCGAGATCCTAAATCTGAGAATTAAGATCGAAAGAGTTACACATTGAGGAAGAACAAATTATATAGAGTAAAAATCTAGCTAAAGTGGACTAATTTTACTTTCTTAATTAGGTTCCTTTTTTCTTTGTTGTTTTCTCATTTGTTAGAAATAGTTTTCTCTCTTTTCTTTATCTCGCTCTGTTTTGTGGACTTACCGTTTGGATAAATGAAATGGGTGCAGCAGTCCAACCAAAATTGACATAAAAAAAATAAAAAATCTCTTTGGTTTTAATTTTTTTAAAAATAAATAAATATATTTTTCTTAATTTTAACTTCTCACATTTCATGATTAAAATTGTAAGATTAAAAATATTTTAGTACATTCAACCTATCTTTAATTTAAAATTCACTTTAAACTTAATAACAAGTAAAAAATGAGATAAATAAATGAATGAGACAGTTATTTTCCCACTCCTATCCTTGGCTTTTCTGATATCGAAGAAAATGGTGAAAAGAGGTTAGTTAGCGAAATAAATGTTTTTATATATAATATAGTAGGAGTTTCCTATAATGGAATAATAAGAAAATTGTGGATTCCTTGGTATAAATTGGTGACCACTTACCTAAAAAGGATAAAATTCTATACCTTAGTTTTACCCAAACACACTGCACTCACTATACGTTACTTCCTCTTCATTCTATCTATCCAATCCACTTGTAAGCCCTTTCATCACCATACACACACAACACAACCTTTATCAACTTGTAATATTCTCTCTATGTGATTCTTCTTCTCCAATAAACAAATTATTGATGATGATCTCTCAGTCTATTCCGCAAATGTAAAAAATTGTATAGTTTTGATTTCTTCTTCTTCTTCAATTTTACTAGTTAGTTTACAGAGAAAAAGTGAAGTGGGAGATATGTTGGATCTGAATACATCAATGAATGATACTCTTTTCTTCAAGGATGATTCTGCAACATCCAACACTGCTTCATCAGATTCCAACAGCTCCTCCTTCCAGCCTAGTAACCATTCACTTTCAACTCTTAATTTCTCCATACTTAAGAGCGATCGTGTGTTTGAGATTAAAGATGAGAGCAGTACTACTGGTGATATGCTGACAAGACAGATTTTTCCGGTGAAAGATGAGAAGAAGAAGATTCAGGGTCAATCTCACTGCTGGCTGAACTTGTCTGTGTCGGAATCCTGTGGGGTACAAGTGCCCATTTACAAACCTCCGGTGCATAAGAAAAGCCGACGTGGACCCAGGTCCCGTAGCTCTCAGTATCGTGGCGTCACATTTTACCGGCGAACTGGAAGATGGGAATCACACATCTGGTACTTCTCTTGAAATTTCAATTGTGAGACAGACGAGTAATAATTCACAACTTGCTCTGCTTTACCCCCTTCAGTATTTATTTGATTTTTTAAAAATCTATCGAGATGCTTACTTTTATGCTGATTATTGTTCATTGCAGGGATTGTGGGAAACAAGTGTATTTGGGTAAGCATCCATAAAAGTTAATTGAGTTTGGGTTTTGTTAATCTGAATTATACCGTTGATTTGGGTGTTTGTTTATTCAGGAGGATTTGATACAGCTCATGCTGCTGCTAGGTAAGAGTTTAGTTGCAGCAATCGATGTTTGAACTAGATCTAAATGTTGTCTTTTGAATAATTTAGGGCATATGATCGAGCTGCAATAAAGTTTCGGGGAGTTGATGCTGATATCAATTTCAATATAACTGATTACGACGAAGATATGAAGCAGGTAGAATAATTGTGGAAGAATGATTAAAATTTACAACTACTTAATTTGAATGTTTGCTCATTGATCTGCAGATGAAGAACTTGTCAAAAGAAGAATTTGTTCAGGTACTCCGTCGCCAAAGTAATGGCTTTTCTAGGGGAAATTCAAAATACAGAGGTGTAACCTTGCACAAATGTGGTCAATTCCTTGGGAAAAAGTAAGGATATTTGAAAAATATCACATTATATTTGGCGTGAAGTTTTATACCCGGTGGTTTAGTTACTTTTTATTTCAAATTTCTTGTCTAAACTACAAACTTATGGTGGTAGTTTATTATAGTTGAAAAATGATAGGTCTCTAGTTTGTGAATTACTCCTTTAAGATTAAAGTGCTTGGTTGCAGATATATTTATATCTTGGGTTATTTGACAGCGAAATTGAAGCTTCAAGGTCCTTGTGATCATGCCTTTTGAGACTTACCATTAGTAATCTCATTTTCTGAATCTCATCTAACCAAATCTGCACTTTCCTATTTGTGGTGCAGGGCTTATGAAAAAACAGCTATCAAATGTAATGGAAGGGAAGCAGTTACCAACTTTGTGGCTAGTACGTACGAACGGGAAATGAAGGAGGATAATAAAGATGGTGGTACATCCATCTAACCTTATCTCTTATACATCTTTCTTGCAACTTGTGACATTTTGGGAACCTGCAGAATATGATAAGTTCTCTGAACATGGATGTAGGTAGTGGTGAGAATCTTGATCTGAACCTGTGGATTTCTCCGCCTTTGGAGGGTCTTAAGGGCGGTGAAATTGGTAGAAATGTACACTTCAATTTTGGAGGTCGCGATATGGTTATTGGCAAAACATTTGAGGTATTTTCTGATGTAAATACGTAAAGGACTTCATAGCTTATCTGTTTTCTCCTTAGTACATTCTCCGTTGTCACGCTGCAAGATACTTTTGAATATACATCAACTAGTCTACTTCACATTTTTTTAATTAGTTCTATGTTCACTCTATAGCATGACTTGCATTCTCTTTATTTTTTGTCAATCTTACAGATTGAAAGCTCCTCTACTGTTCCACAAGGTCCACCAACAGCGTCTAAGCTTTCTATATTCACTGGCATGTATCCTGGTTTTCCTCACCACAGTACGGTAAGTAACGTGTTCTACTCAGACATATACATGAGTTTTATGTTATTGTGTAACACCAGGCAATGCTGACTGTCGTTTACTGTCTGCTAAATTAAAATTTCAAGGCTGCTCTAGCCCGGACATAGCTAATAGTCAGAATATATTGCTTCTGTTTACTTGAATGAAACATGATGGAGATATTTTGTATCGTTTAACAGGAAGGAGCAATGACGAAGGCTGAAGCAGCAAGTTCGTCTCCAGGACTTCCGAATTGGGGTTGGAAAATACATAGCCAAGGTGTGGTCACTCCAGTGCCAGTGTTTTCTTCTTCTGCAGCATCATCAGGATTCTCTACTGCTACCACTCTGTATACAAATTCCCTCCTACCACCAAGCAACCAACTAAATCTCCCACAAACTCAACTTTCCAACACCCTCCGTTGACCCTTAACATCAGTTAAGAGGGACTGCCACGACCACCTAATGATCGTGGAATACATGCTCAGTCAAGTGGCAGGTAGATAAAGGCTGTCACTGAACTATGAAATTCTTGGAATTCTGTTTCCATTGTGTGCATCATACATAAAGCAGCACCAAGTGTAAATTATTTAGCACATGATGATGTATAGGATGGTAGAATAAACTTCAAAAGACCTGCTACAATATAGCTATTAAACATGGGTGATTCTTAACCAGACTACGTGTTCTGTTTGTACAATAGAAAATGCTAAAGGGACTTGTGCTGTAAGAAATTTGCCTTGATCTGATCAGATTTTAGTTTTGATATTCTACATGACCTACAGTTTAGCTACTTAACTTTTGGCCAAAGTGTGAAACATGTTACCTAACATATTCCAACGAAATAGTAAGGACAATAAGTTAAGAACACAACGTTTTACGTGGACAACACCTGGATTAAAAGGTGTAGAAAATCATGATCCGTACCCCTACAAGATTTAACTCTAGCTTCACCAAATCACTGAGCCTTAACAGTTGAAGATTACAAACCTATGTAACCTAAGAAATTGTAAACTGTAATTCCTAACAACACACAAACCTCTCAAGGGATGTGTTTCCAAGTTTTCGAGTTACCTCAACTTGAAGACAACACTCTTAATTAAGTTTATAACTCACTGAACTAAGATCCATCAATCTGAAACTCAATGAAAAACTCCTAATACATAAACTCTGTAATAGGACTAGGTTCTTTAATGTGTTCCTTCAATCTTTTGGTAGCACTTGTGAAGTCAATTTTTCAATTGTCCTTTTGATCTATAAGTGTGAAGCCTTCTCCATGCAATGAGTCTGGTATATATACAACCTCTCTACAAAATTGTATTTTACTTGAGACTTTTGTTGACAGCGGGACTCGTCTTTTGATTCGAACTCTTCTTTACTTAAGAGTGAAACTCCTCCATGTCTGATCTTCTATTTAACCACAACTCTTTAGAGAGTTATTTTTCAATTGAAACTCCCCATCAACTCAAACTCTTCATTACTTAGATTTCTACTTCAAGTGAGACTCCTTCAAATCAAACTTCTAGCTTCTTTGGTATTATAGTCGAACTCCAATTCTTCAATTTAACATATGTTTGTTTCTTTTGAGTTTATCAGAATTAATCATTATTCACTCCTTGATAATTGCACACTTATCTTTATTCATTAGTGATCTTGCTATGGTTTTAGCTTCTTAATACAGTGTATCAGTGAATTAGGTTAACTTATATGTTTTATGTTACTTTGTCAATCATCAAAACTGCATAGAACCCAAGTTTGGATATGAAACTTAGGGTGTGTTCGTTAGGAAGGAAAACATTTTTTTATCTAATATTTCCATGTTCCGTTAGTTAGATATTTTCGCAAACATTTTCTCCAAGAAAATAAGTTCCTTAAAAATGAGCTTTCCAATGAAAGTAGGGAAAACAAGCTCTACAAGTGACATTTCACATTGATTGTGTCTTCCTATCACTCCAATACAACTCATCTTCATCCCCACCCTCCATAATGCTCAACTCAACCGTCCCACTCCCTTACCTCTTCACTTTCATCTCTCATGGTATTTGTCTAAATTATATGAAAATAATTTCATGTGAGAACAAATATAGTAAAAGGGGGAACGAAAAAGGTAAATATGGACATAATAATGTCAGTTCATGTTAGTTGTTAGGTTATAATTAAAGCAACAAAATAGATAAACACGTAAGAAAGGATAGTACAATTACCTAAAAACTATTTCAATTCTCTATTGTCACAATGATCCACATATTAAAAGGTAAAAGATTTTGAAAAAAAAAAGGTAAAAATTTATTATATTTCCTACTCTTTTTTTTTCTTTCAAAAATAACAAGCTCTGTATAAGAGGCATTTACTTACTTTAAATTGACATGGTAGGTGCTAAATTTATACTACTATAATAGTAGTAAATAGCTGCATTATGCATTGATCTATCACCATAGGTGCCAGGGTACGTACATTATTCATTAAATGTTGTTTTAACATTTATTTTGTGAAAATGTCAATCGATATGACTTGGGAATGACCATTAGATGTTGAGGTCTAGCTAATACTAAACCAAATTTCTCAGTCATGTCAAGATCTTTTGGTATCATACCATTTGGTAACCCCAATCAAAGCAATGAACCAATTGTGCTACCAACAATCGAACAATGGTTAGTCCTAGCTGCATACCGGGGCAACTTCTTCTGCCAGATCCAAATGGTAAAAGTTGAAAATCGCGTCCCCTAAGATCAATGTTGCATTCCAAAAACCTCTCTGGTTTGAACTTATCTGGGTCAGGCCAAACATTTGGATCTCTCCCAATTGCCCAAACATTGATTAATAGTCGGGATCCTTTACGTATATGAAAATCATCAACCCTGCAATCTTCAATGGACTCGTGAGGAATTAATAGTGGCGCGACTGGATGAAGCCTAAAACCTTCTTTTATGACCATATCTAAGTACTCCAGACTTTCTAAATCCATCTCTTCCACCATCCTGTTTCTCCCAACTACTCGTTCCATCTCGTTTTGAAGTTTTTTCATTACATCAGGGTGCCTTAGAACTTCTGATAATATCCATTCAACTGCTGTTGATGAAGTATCCATTGAAGCCACCAGCAAGTCCTATATGTTGGGTTCAGAAGAATCATGATGTTATTGCAAATCATGATGGTGATAAATTGGATGACAAAAATTATACCGAAAAACATAATATTATTATATGATTTGACCAATTGACCTACATATTAAAATTGTTGAGAGAAAATCTCCTCTAAACAGAACTCTTTAAACTACTTTTTGCCATTATAAAATTACTCAACTTATAGATGATCTCTCCAAAAATAGTTACTAGTTATTTTCTGTAAAATCACGTAGTACAGTTAGAGTAGTGAATTACCAGCAAAATGGCTTTGACATGACGATGATCAAACTCGAACTCAGCTTCATTAGAGTGCATAATGCCCATAAGTGTATCAACAATATCCTTAGCTTGATTCTTGTCACTGAATTTATGAAGGTGCTCGTCGATAACTCTCTCCAGAAACTCATCAAAAGGCTTAGCTAATTCCTTCATACGACGAGACAATCCTTGGAGATCAAACACACCAAGAAAGGGAATATAATCACCAAGTTTTGGCCTTGCTGCTATACACATTGTCTCTTTAACCAATTCATTTAAACCAAGATCCTCATCCATGTACTTCTTCCCAAATATCATCAAACAAGACATGTTGGCACTAAGAGATGAAATTTTCTCAGTAAGATCAACCACAACACCGCGATGTTGTTTGAGGAAATCAACAAGAATTCCAAGCTCTTGTTTCCTCATAGACTGAAATGAATGAATCTTGGCATTGCTAAGCAATTGTAGAGTGCACAATTTACGCATGTTTCGCCAATAAGGTCCATACTTGCTAGACACAAGATTTCTCTGATCATAGAAAATGTATTGAGAAACCTCACTATATGGTCTACTAGCAAAAACAAGATCATGGTTCTTCAAGAATTGTTGTGCAGCATAAGGAGATGAAGCAACAATGGTAGGAACAAGACCGAAACGCATCGACATTATAGGACCATATTTTTTGGCTATTTTATGAAGATCATGGTGAATATTCTTGCCTACCATATGAAGATTACCAATAAGTGGAAGCCCTCTTGGCCCTGGAGGAATTTTCTTCTTCTTCTTCTTCCATATTAATTCTTGAATAAGATAAGTAAACAATGCAACTAATACAAGAGCTAGCCACATAGAATAACCCATCCTCCCTTTTTTCTTTATAATGTATACTTCCAATTCTTCACAATAATATATAGACATTTAATTCATTGAATACCAAATTTAAGAAAGAATTTAGAAATTTAACCTTTTGTAGGCTGTAGCTATAAAATCATGTCATTAACCAATAAAGTAACAAGTTCAAGTTAAATTACTTTTTAAAGTAAAATAAAATGGTCTGTGTTACATTTAAAATTACATATATTGACTTTCCTAACCAAGTAACTTCTATTAGTGGAACTTTCCGAAAAGTGGTGGTGTCCAAAAAGGATCTCCTTGACGGCAGTATCTTTAGCGGTAATTAATTAACGGTAATAGTTTAATTGTCGTTAAATATGTATTTTTAGTGGCAATTAGCACTCTTTGTATGTCCCAAAAATATTTAGCGACATTGAATCTAATCACACTTAACTAATACTAATAAAGACTTTAGCATTCTTTATTAATGTGTCTATTTATTACAGCTAAAAATTATTTTTGTTATGGTGCTAATCTATCCTCTCTAAACACGTGTTTGATGGTTGTTGCTCCAATTTTCTCCATTAAGTACCGGCATAGCACTAACATTAAACGTTCTTGAATGTGAATTATTTACTTTTCTCATAATTATATTAACACGTACCCAAGTAAAGTTTGAAATGTTTGCAAACCTATTATGTGTTATAATTAGGTACTACAAACTATATCCCTAATCCCTACCATAGGTTCAGCTATCTATTGGAGTTTGGCTATATTTGATTAAATTACATTAACATTTTAATTTAAAAAGATTAACGTAATTACTTGGAGCAAATTATAGTGAGTTTTATCTTTCTTTCTTTTGGTTTTTGACGTTCCAATCCGTATTTTATAAACGTTTATTTGTGATTTTAGTTGTTTAAACAACTAAAAATAATTCTTTTATAATTTAGTATGATATATAATATTCATTAACGGACCACGACTTAACAACTGTTAAATTAAATAGAGCCATATAGCACACTAAATTACTGCGCTAAACTATATCCCTATAAATAGGGCTCGTTTGGTGTGAGGGATTAGAAATAATAGTAATGGGATAAGGAAATAGTGATGGAGCAAAAAAAAAATATGTTGTTTGGTTGCCATGTTTGGGATAAGTTATCCCATCATTTATATCATAGTGATGGGATAAGTTATCCCATATACATGGTGGGATAAGTTATCCCAGAATAGCTAACCCCAGGATAACTTATCAATACAAAAAATGTCACCAATAGCCTTTCCTCTTTAGGTTATGAACATAAACGATGGACACCATTTAAGTTCAATTTTTCTCTTAAATATTCATACTTGAAAATTAGTATGTGCATGACACTAATAAGGATTACCATAAATATTTCAATATTTTATCTTTATACGCAATCTATCATTTACAAAATATTATTACTCAATTAATAGTTGAGTAAGACCATCATAGAGAGGTAATTTTACAACAAAAAAATGGTACTTTGTTGTTACAGCGAATGATGGTTAAATAAAGGATTGAGTGTATGTCAAATATTTAGCTTGACCAATTCTTTGTTTTAGATATATATATATATATATATATATATATATATATTTCAGTAGCATAATTTAATTATAATATATGAACAACATAACCTTTGGTGGAAAAAAATCATTTCTTTAAGTTTCTTCCTTATCTTTGTAGAATTGTAGTCTTCTCCTTGTTTCTGCCGCATACATATCATATAGTCGTTGTTGTTTAGTATCTTATAGAAGATGTATCATGATATAAAATATTAAACTTTTTCAATAATAAAAGTTAATAGATAAATAGAATTCAGTATTATTTATAGAATCTTTTATTTGATTTAAGATTATTTTATGATCAATTTATATAACTAGTAAGGAGTGTATTTTGTGACATAACATTTTCTCAAATTAAAATGAACACAAAATAACAGAAAATTCATACTTAAAAATATTTCATACTCAATATAAATAATATACATATGAAGAAGAAAGACGAAAATATATGTTCATGCTAGTATTTCATTTGATTGAAATTTCTTGCCACCAACACTTTACTTGATCCGTTCATTTTTACTTCCACATCAATTAAAAAATAATTATTATCATTACTATATTATCATATTATAAGTAAAAGTGAAAATCTATTTTTGAAATAGTGGATTTAAAATCAAAACTAATAATTCAATGGACTACGTTGATGCCCGTTAGTTTAGCAAAAGTAGAAAGAAACTCCTTTAATTTGTGAGGGTAAGAGAATAAAAAAATGAAAAAACAAAGAAGAAATATCTTACCCAAATCATGTGACTTTTTTCATATTTGTTTCTTACTATTGTCTTTCCCACAACTTTTCGTCACTGTTAACTCATGAAAATCGTAAGAAAAAATACGAGTGTGAATTGTTGAATGATTTGCTACAATTTGTACACCACCTCTTTCTTATGTGATACCTCGAATTTCATTGAATTTTGAACATAATCAATTGTTGTAAATAACCCTTGAGATTTTTTAAGAAGAAGAAGAGTACAAAACTTTAAAAAAATTGTAGTTTAAAAGTGAGAGAAAACCCCTTTATCTATAGCTAACAAATAGTAGTATGAATAGGTGCTAATTGTGCCTTATTAGAAAGGCATAATACATAAATTGGACCCTAAACTTGGCTTCGAATTTTAAGTATGACCTCTAACTTTCAAAGTGCACAAGTAGGCACTTCAACTATCCAATTCTTAAACAAAAAAACACGTGAATCCAACCTGGCATAACGCGTGATTGAGACGCAATTCAGGCGCGTCAAGGGTATTTTTCGAGGCCCACAACAATTTAAAAAAAGTGGAAATGACAATTTTACCCTTAATGAATCCCTTTTAAATATATCTTTATTTTTTTCAAATCAAAATCCCATTTTTGTTCTTCTTCCTAATTCTAGTACTCAAACTTTTTTTCTCTTTTTGTGCACAATTTCTAATCGTTTTTTATGTAATGGCTTCTAATTTTTTTTGTCATTGTGTAAAAAGAGCTATAATGAAATTAAAAATATTTTTGAAATTAAACTTAATTTTTTT